>JARQOD010013784.1:2500-13836 GCA_033576555.1 Oophaga sylvatica
AACCACACTTAACCCTAACCTTAAACCCTACAACACAAAAACCCTAAACCACACATAACCCTAACCACACTTAAACCCTAACCACACTTAAACCCTAACCACACTAAACCCTAACCACACTTAAACCCTAACCACACTTAAAACCCTAACCACACTTAAACCCAACCACCACTTAAACCCTACCCACACTTAAACCCTAACACACAACATAAACCCCTACACCACACTTAAACCCAACCCACACTTAAACCCTAACCACACTAAACCCTAACCACACTTAAACCCAACCCCACTTAAACCCTAACCACACTTAAACCCTAACCCCACTTAAACCCTAACCACACTTAAACCCTAACCCACTTAAAACCCCCTAAAACCCAACACTAAACCCCCAACCCACTTAAACCCTAACCACACTTAAACCCTAACACACTTTAAACCCTAACCCCACTTAAACCCTAACCCACTTAAACCCTAACCACACTTAACCCTAACCCACTTAACCCCAACCACATAAACCCTAACCACACTTAAACCCAACCCCCCTTAAACCCTAACCACACTTAAACCCTAAAACCCCACTTAAACCCTAACCACACTTAAAACCCTAACCACACTTAAACCCTAACCCATTAAAAAACCCAACCCCCTTTAAACCCCAACCCCCTTTAAACCCAACCCCTTAAACCCAACCCCAAAATTAAACCAACCCATTAAACCCTAACCCACTTAAAAACCCAACCCCAATTTTAAAAAAACCCAAAAAAAACCCCTTAAACCCAACCCCAATTTAAAAACCCCAACCCACTTAAACCCAAAACCCACAAACCCTAACCCATTAAACCCCCAAACCCACAAAAACCCAACCACATTTTAAAACCCAAAAACCCACAAAAACCCAACCCACTTTAAACCCAACCCCACTTAAACCCTAACCACTAAAAACCCAAAACCACATTTAAACCCCAACCACACTTAAACCCTAAACCCCCTTAAACCCAAAACCCACTTTAAAACCCAAACCCCCATTAAACCCTAACCCCTTAAACCCAACCCACTTTAAACCCAAACCCCCCTTTAAAACCCCAACCCACTTAAACCAAACCCCCCCTTTTTAAAAAACATTTTGCTCTTTTACACATCCAGAAATTTTTAGACCCCAACACCCGATTTTGAAAAAGTGGGGAAAAAAAATTTTTTAAGGGGAAAATTTTAAAAAGTTTACAGTTAGGCCCTTTTTTTAAAAGGGGGGTCCCAGAAATGGATGCTTCAAAATTTTTTAAAACTTTTTTTCATTTTAAAAAAAAAAAAAAAAAAAAAAAAAAAAGGAAACCCCCAAAACACTGAGTATGGGTTCAAAAAAAATTTTTTTGGGGAGTTTAAAACTGCAAAAAAAATTTCCAAAACCATTTCCCCTTGGGGGAAAAAAAACCAACATTTTTAAAATTTTTAAACACTTTTTAAACACTAGTTTTTTTTTTCACATCCTTTTTTTAAATTTTTAAAAATTTTTTTTTAAAGATCCAAAAATTTACAACCATTTTAAACACCTTTATTGGAGGGATAATTTTTTACAACTTTTTTCCTTTTTAAGATACAGGGAAAATTTTTAATGACCAATTACACAGGGATTTAGAAAAGGGGAAAAATTAAAAGGGTTTTTTAAAATTTTTTTTCCTTTTTTAAAAGATCACAAATATTTTTAACAAAACCCCAAAAATTTTTTGTAGCTAGGAGGCTTTAAAATTTTTAAAGCTTTTTAAAATTTTTTTAAAAGCCCCAAAATTTTTTCCAAAACCATTTTAAAATTTTGCCAAAAATTTTTTGGTTTTTAAAACATTTTTTTGACTTTTGGTTTTTTTCAGGGAAAAAAAGTTTTAAACTATTTTAAAAATAACAAGAAAAGGGAAAATTAAAAAAAAATTTAAAATTTTTTTTTTCTTTAAAAAAATAAATATTTAACCAAAACCGTATAAAAGAAATTTTTTGGGGTTTTCATTCGGAAAAAGTTTTAGAAAACCAAAAAACCATGAGGCCCAAAAATTTTAAAATTTCAAACCCCCAAAAAACAAGCTCAGAGAAACACCACAGGGAAACAAATTACTTTTCCTTTTAATAAAAACAAGGCATTTTTTTACCCTTTTCGCAAAGGAAACTAAAGCCCCCTGAGCCCCCCCCCCCCCCCCCCCTTTTCCAAATCCCAACTTTTCTTACCATTTTTTTAGAACATTTTTTTGAGGACTTTAAAAATTTTAATAAAAAGGGGGAAAAAAAATCCTTGAACAAAAACAAGGGGCCCCCACACAACGACTCACCAGGGGGCCCAAAAACGAAAGGGCTTGGATCGCGGGGGGACTGCCCCAAAAAGGCAACTCCCGCCAAACAGGGCAGCAACTATCGGGAACAAGATTTCAGTCCTTTAGTTACCCCATGTCAAAAAACCACCCGGGGGCAGGGACTAACAGGGGTTTCCAACCCCCCCCTTTTGAAACCCTTTTTTCCCTTTTTTTTACCCCCCCCCCAAAACTTTTTTTCCTGGGGGGATCCCCGGGGCCCTTTTTCCAAAATTGGGGGCCCCCCTTCCCCGGGGCCCCCGGGGGCCGGGGAAGGGAAACCCAAGATAAAAAAAAGGCCAGGACATTTCCCAAAAAGATCAAAAATACCCCAGGGGGGGCCCGCAAAAATGTCCACGCGATTCGTGGGGCCGTTTCACAAAACTTAGACCAGCAACGATTTGCTATGGGAAAAGGGTTTAGACTGCTAAACAAAAAAAAATTTTACACTTCAAGGAAAACTTTTTAAACCCCTTCCTTTAAAAACCCCCTTTCCCCTGGGTTTGGGAAAAAAAAACATTTCCCCCGGAAAATTTTTTTTTCCACAAAAGGGCACTTTTCAGGGGCTAAACCCAAAAGGGGGGTTACTACTGCTTCATCTTCCCCCCCCCTTTTGGGCACTCCTTTCCCCCCGTCAGGGGTTACGGGGTCTTAAAAAGTAACTAAAAACCTTTCCCAAATTTTTAAAAAATTTTTTTTTTTTTGGGGGGGGGTTTTCCCCTTTAATACATACAACCCCGTACAAAAAAAACAAATTCAATAAAATTTTCCCCATTTAAACAAAACCTTTTTAACCCCCTTCAACCGAAAATGGGGGCCTACAAAAAGTATTATTTAATTTTTTCAAAAAAAAAAAATGTTTACAAATTTAACACAAAAAGGAAGTACATATTTTAAACTTGCCCAATTTGGGAAAACAAAAAGGTTTACAAAATTTTTAAATTTTATGTCAAAATGGGAAGGCAAAAAATTTTTAAAACTTTTTTACTTTTTTAAGTCACAAAATTTTTCAAAAGTAAATTTAATCTGAAAAAAAAGAAACCCTAAAAAAAAAGGGGTTTTGCATTTTTCCCTTTAAAAAAGGCTCCCAACCATAAATTTTAAATGGGTTTTGGGGGGGCTTCAGGGAAACAAAAAAAATCACAAAAAAGTCCCCCACCTCAATTTCCCCCCCCGGGTGCTGGGACTCACCAAGGTGGGCGCCCCAAAAATTTCTATGAGCGAACCGGTACCAGGGAGGGAACAATGGGGTTTAAAGAAACTTTAATAATTTTGGGGAACTGGGATTTTTAAAAGCATGGGATAAAACAAATCTGACAAAAGCGGGGACAAAAGTATTTAGCAAAGCAAGGGAAAAAAAAAATAACAAAAAATTCCCCCAAATTTTAAAAAAATGCACACACAAAACAGAAGTACAGCAAACAAAAAAGGGGGCACGGGCCCTACAAAAACCCTCAAAATAAAATTTAACACAAACGAAAATTTAAAAAAACAATCCCAATCTCGGGGGGCATTTTTTAATTCTTTTGTTTTTTTCCCGGGGCACCCCAAATTTCTCATGGTTTTGAAACAAAATTCCCCAAAAGCCCCCGAAAAAAACGAATGGAACAATGACCCCAAAAACAGGGGGGAAAAAGGGGGCAGTAAAAACCCCAAAACCCAAATTTAGTACCGGGGTCCACAAAATGCAAAAAAAAATAAGGGAAAAAAACTTTGCCCCCAAAAAAACTTTCACACCCCCATCTTTATAAAGGAAAAAAAATTTTGAAGATAAAAGGGGGGTTTTGGTAGGGGGGGTTCCCCCTTTAAAAGGGGGAAAAGGCCGCTACTCAACGGATTTTAACCCAAAGAAAATTTGGGTCTTTAGGGCAAAAAAAAAAGATGTGTGACGGATATCAACTCTTCAACCTACAAAGACTCCCCTTTTCCCCTTTAAAAAGTGGGGGGGGAA
The DNA here is from genome assembly GCA_033576555.1 of Oophaga sylvatica. NCBI lineage: Eukaryota > Metazoa > Chordata > Amphibia > Anura > Dendrobatidae > Oophaga > Oophaga sylvatica. The sequence continues at coordinate 6,785 of JARQOD010013784.1, forward strand.
AAAACACCGCAAAAAACACCTGGAAACCATCGCAGGACTTTGAAAACCCTTTTGGGAAAAAATTAAAAAAATGGGGGGGGGGGGGGGGGGCTTTTCATCCTCCCCTTTGGGGCCCGGAACAAGGGGAAGGGAAAAATTTTGCAGGGAAAAAAGGGTTGTCATGGTGCATCAGCAGAGATTTGGGTTTCTCCTCAGATGAATTTTCCTAATTGGGGGGAGTTTCTAGGGGGGGGTCCACTTTTCCAAAAACGGAAAACATTTGGGAACGCCTTGCAAACCCCCCCCCAAAGGTTTAACAAAACAATTTGGGGGGGGGAAACCCAAAAAAACCCGAAAAAGCCAACACCGACAAAACTATTTAGAACTCTGCTATTTTTAAGGGAAGGGGAAAAAAAAAATTTTAAAATTTAAAAAAATTTTGGGGAGAATTTCCCAAAACAAAAAAAAATGTTTCAAACAAATGCACACAGCATGGGGAAAAAAAAAGAAACTTTAAACCAACGGGGAAAAAATAAATTTATGGAAACTGAAATTGGGGACAAAAACCAAAAAAAATAAAAGGGAAGGGAAAAAACTTTTTCAAAAAAAAAAATTTTATAAAGAAGGGGGGTCACAAAAAAATTTAAAAAAGGGAAAAATTTTTCAGAATAAGCTTCAGAGACAGTTTTTTTGGGAAAATGGGGAAAAAAAAGGGAAAAAAAACAGAAAGGCCCTTTGGGGGGCCCTTTTCTTAGGCCCCCCCTTAAAACTGAAGATATACTCTTTTTGCACAAAGGCAAGTTACAAAAAAAAGATAGTGGCAGGGAAATTTCAAAATCCAACTTTTTTGGGGGGGGCCCAAAAAAAAACTAATTTTTAAAGGAAATTTTTTTCCTCTTTTTTCGAAAATTTTACTTTCCCAAAAAGGGGGGGAAAAAAAAGGGGGGGCTCCTTGGGCTAATCCTTTTAAAAGGGGGAAATTGGGGGGGGGTAAAAGGGCGGGCCCCGGGGGGGAAACCCCCGCAATTTTGAATTTTGGATAACTAAAGGGGAAACCTTGAAACCCAGAAATTAAAAAGGGTTTAAATTTAAAAAAAATTTTTAAAGGGGGTCAAAAAAAATGGAGTGGCCCCAAAGGGGGGGGATTAAAAAAAAAAAAAAAATTCCATTTAAAGGGGGGGTTTTGGGAAAAAAGGAAATTTCCAAACACAAAGGTTTTAAAATTTAAAAAGGGGGAAAAGGGAAAAATTTTAAGGGAAAACCCCAAAAAAGGGAAAAAACAGAACTTAAACCCCTCAAAAAAAAAAAAAATTTTAAAAAGGAAAAAGGGGGCTTTTTAAAAAAAAAAAAATCGCGGAAACCTGCAGGCACAAATCAAAAAATTTAAAAAGCCAATAAATTTTAACTTGCAAAGACATCAAAACCGAAAAAAAGGTTTTTGGGGTATTCAAAAAAAAAAAAAAAAGGCCAAAAGGGCAAAAGGGTTTTTTCAAAATAAAAAAATTTTAAGTAAAAAAAAGTGGGAAAAGGGAAAAAATTTTTAAAATTTCCCATTTTCATCTTTTTCTCCCGAAAGTAAATTTTAAAAACAAATGATCTTCCTTGATTTAAAAAAAAAAAAATCCAAAACTAAAGCAAAAATTGTGGGAAATTACGAACAAAAAAAATTTAAATCCCCCATTCAACAAACACCCCAAAACGAAAAAGGGGGGAGAAGATTTTTTTAACAACTTTTAAAAAGAAAATTTTTTGGGGGTCAAATCCTTTGACGGAAAAACAAAGGTTTTTTTCCAAAAATTTAAAAAGGGGGGAAAAGGGGGGGCCCCGGGGAAATTTAGGGGCCGGGGGGTCTAAAATTCAAAACCCCGAAACACCCCTTTAAAAACCAAAATTTAAAAAAAATTTCAATACCTTTTTAAAATAAAAATGATTAAACAGAAAACGGGGTTTTAAATTTTAAAAAGTCATATCAAAAAAATTTTAATTTTCCCTTCCCTTTACCCAAACACGGGGGATAAAGGGGGAAAACCCCTTTAAAAAAAATTTAAAACTTATTTCCCAGCAAAAAAATTTTACAAAAACCCACACTTTTTTTAATGAAAAAAAAAACCAAAAAGGGGAAGGGGGAAAAAGGCCCCAAATGTTTTGGGGGTTCCCCTAACGGGGGTTAAAAAAAGGGAAACCCCTAATTTTTTGAAAAAGGGGTGCAAAACCAGGGGAAAGGGGAAAGTCCCCAAGGGTGGGGGACCAAAACCCCAGTTTTTGGGGCCCGTATTGTTAAAAACCCAGTCAATTTTTTTTTTTTAAACATTTTTTCCCAAACTCCAGTCCCACGGACCCCCCCGGGGGCAATTTTTTGGGGTTTTTCCCCCTGTGTTACAGGGGAAAAAATTTCCCGTTCCCTTTAAAATTTTCCCCCCCCCTTTCACAATAAAAAGGGAAAAAAACCAAAACAAGAAACCCGTGGGGTCCGTGGGGGCGGGGGGGTTTTTTTAAAAAAAACAAATTTTATAAAGGGAAAAATTTAGGGGAAAACTGAAAATTTTGGGGTGAAACCCCCAAATTAGGAGGGTTTTCTAATACAAGAAGAGGGTTCAAAGAAAAAAAAACTGGAGCGGGGGGACCAAAAAAGAAAAAAAGTTTTTAACAGGGGAAAAAACCCCAAAATCCCCACATCAAAATTTGAAATAAACCCAAGAAAATTTCAAAGGGGGAAAAAAGGGGGAAGAAACCCCCCACCTTTTAAAGACTTGAAAAAAGAATAGATCATAAACTAAAACCCGGCATTGTGCAGCACAAAAAAGGAAAATTTTAAAACGGGATGTTTTAAACCCCAACCCCAAAAAGTTTTAAACACGTGAATTAAAAAAATTTCCCCCACAACTCTTTGGCAGACCTCATCAGGGAAAACGTTTTTTGGTTTTTTGGCCCCCCATTTTTTAAAAAAAAAAAAAAAAAAAACCACCTCAAACGGGGCCCCCAAACAAATGGTGCCCGGGCTGAAAAACCCTGCCCCCTTTAAAATTTTGGGAAAGGAAAATTTGGGGAAAAATTTTCTTGCAAAAAAAAAAAAGGGGGGAACTTAATGGGGGCCCAAAAAATTTCCAAAAGGGGTGACCCCCTTGTAAAAAGGGGGCATTTTTCCCCCTTTTTTTGCAAGGAAAGACTAAAGCAAGGGATAAACTAAAAATTTTTAGGGGAAAAGATTAGATATTTAAAAAAAATTTTTTTACGTGAGGGGAAAAAAATATTTCCCCGGGTGCCCCCCAAAAGGGGTTTAAAAATTTTTTTTCAATGGGAAATTTTAAAAAAGGGGGGGCCCCCAAATCCGGGGGGGATTGAAAACCGCTTTGAGCGGGGGGTTTGGGCCAAAACCCGGGGGGTTTCCCCTTTCCCCCCAAACCTTTTTATGTTTTTTAACAACAAACCCCCCCACCTTGAATTAACTCCCCAAAAAATTAAGAAAAATCGCACGCCCCTTGAATGTAAAAAATTTTGGGGTATTATCTAACAAGAGTAAAAAACGAAAATTTTAAAAAATTGAATTTTCCGAAAAACAAAGGGGGAGAAAAAAATAGGAGGGGGTTTAAAAGGGCCCTTTTTGGGTTTTTTAAATCCGGGGTCAAGCCCCCCCCCGGGGGCCCACACAGACATTTCCCAAAAAGGAAAATGGCCTCCCCCTTTTCTGAACACAGCACCCCCCTTTTAAAAAAGTTTTTCCCCCACCTAAAACCGGGCAATAACAAAACCACCAAGATCAAAACCACACACAACCCAGGGCACTGAAAGGGGAAAGGGAAAACACCCCATTTAAAAAGCGCAGAAGGGAAATCTGATAAAAAGAAAGGGAAACTCAGAACCAAAAGCAACAAAAACCAGGGAAGGGAAAAAACCTTTCCCCCCTGACCTTTTTAAAAACAGGACAACAGGGAAATTTAAGGGGAGGGGGAAGTACCCCCCCATCTTTTGGGGACAAAAAGGCCCATGGAACTAACAACCCCCTTTTTCTAACCCCCTTTAAAAAGCCTCAGGACAATCCCCCAAAACCAGGTTTTTCCCGGGTATTTCTGATGGAACAAAGCCCAAATTTTAGGGGGGACAAAATTTTTTTGACTTCCAAAAGTTTTTCCCAAAAAAGACTCCCCCGCCACTTGATGAGGTACGGCCCCCCCAAATTTTCCGGGATCCTAGATCCAAAAGTTGTTTCCCCCCACAAATTGTTCCCCCTCTTCCAAAAAGGAAGTTTAAAGCAAAAAAACCCCCAAAAGGGGTTTTTGGGGGACGGTTTTTTTTTAAGGGGGGATGGGGAAAAAATTTCCTTTTAGGGGCTTTTGGGAAATTTTTAAAAACAACTAACTCACCCAAAAAACCGCGATCTTTAATGGGGGCCAAATTTTAATTTTTTCCCCCCTTTTGTGACAGAACATTTAAACCCCTTTTTTTAAGGGGGAACCCAAAAAAACCCCCCCCCCCCCCCCCCAACGAACCATTTCAGGGGGCCCCAAAAAAACCCCCCTATCTTTAAAAACCCCCCCTCCCTAATAGTGATTCCCCCAAATTTTAAGATTTATTTATCAAAAACCCAAACCCCTCATGTACTCAGACACGGTGCAAAAAATCGGGGTCTGGGAAAAAAAGGGGAACAAAAACCCTTTTTTTAAAAAAAGGGTTTCCCAAAAAAAAATAGTGTTTTACTAAGGAACAACTTTCAGGGGGAAAAAAAAACCCAAAAAATTTTTTTAAAAACCAAAAAAAATCCCCAAATTGGGAAAACCAAAATTTTAAAAAAATTCCCAAAAAAAGGCCCAAGTAATGACCCAAAAGAAAATGGTTGTTTTTAGAGCGGGAAAAAAAGACAGTGTTTTAATACATAAACCCAAAACAAACAACCACCAAAACCGAAGTTTGCTAAAAATTTTTAACCTTTAAATATAAAAAATATTCTCATTAACCTTCCCAAAGGGGGGAACCCCCAAAAAAGACAATAAACAAAAAAAGCTGGGAAAAAAGGGGAAAAACTCAACCCCTTTTTTTCCAAAATTTAAAGGGGGGCCCCAAAAAAAACCCGAATGGGGGAATGCATTCAAAAAGGCAAAGGCCACTTCAAATGAAACGGAAATTGTTAAAAAAAACCATACAATAACAAATGAAGCACTTCCAAAAATAGCTGACCTTGAATTAACTATAAAAAAAAAGAATTTGATTTGAAAAAGAAAACCAGGTTGCCCAAAGGGAAAAAAATTCAAAATAGCCAACCGGGGCCCATGGTTCATTTAAGGGGGCAGATGTCCTCGCGCCAAGCACTTAGACACACGTGCCCCCCTTTTGCTTCGCGGAAGAAGGCAAAAATAAGTTCCCTAAAAGTGCGTACAATTTAGGAAGAAGATATGGGTTAAAACCTTTTGGTACTCGCAAAGATGAAAGGCCCTTCCAAAGGACCTTAACTCGGGGCCAAAAGGAAGGAATTTTTAAAAATTTATTACCAAAGGTTTTTATGATATTTGGCCAAAAAGGAGTGGACAAGAAAATGGTAAACTTATGAGGTCAAAAAAAAAGGCACCAATCGGCCACTTCAATGTGATCCCAAACCCCCCCAAAACGCCCAAAGGCAAGAAACCCACCACCAGTGTGACCAAAGGGAGGATCAATGTCATCCCGCTGGTCACCATACAGGGGGGATGCCACCCCGAGGGAGGGACCAGGAGGAGCGCAAAAAAACAATTATAATACTAAAAAATATAAACACACTCCCCCAATTACATTAATAAAAATATAACTATATAAGATTTACTCTAGCTTCTTATATGAAAACCAATCAAGATAAAAGCATCAAAGCAAAAGAGGGCAGAAATGTGAAAGTTTTATCTTTTTTTTTTAATTAATGAAAATAGCACCCATCAATCGCTAAAGCGCAAACATGCATGTAGGATCTTATGGGCCCAATAATAAAAAATATAAATGGGAGTATTTTGTGAACAGTATGGAAACAAGACTTTCATAAAAAATAAAAACAAAAAAAAAAATACAATCAGTTGGTCTTCATAATTTTCTCCTTTTTGTCTTGTTCTTTCATGATTTTTCATAGCACTACCCCATATGTCCGGAAAAAAAAACATCAGCCACCAAAAAACACAGACAGGACATCCCAGGAAAAGGACCAAGGTAGGAAAAAGGATACCCGGGAAAAAGCCAAATCTGAAAGCAAAAAATCACAATTAGATATAACAATATCATCTAGTCAAATAAAAAAAAAAAAAAAAAAATTTGAACTGATGTAAAATAGAAACTAGATCTCATTTAAAAAAAAAAAAATAAGTTCAACCAGTCGTCCTGCGAGTGACTGAATCATCAGAGATATTTCTCCAAGTCTGATTAGTCCCTCCGTCTGCCCATTAGTCTGAGGATATAAAGACAGACAAATATTAACACCAAGTGCGTAACGAATCCCTTCCCAATCTGGACGTAAATGCACTCCGATCAGAGATGATTTCATCTGGAACTCCAAACACATGACACATTCTGAACGATCAGATCTACCGTCTCCCTTTGCTGAGGGAAGACCAGTACAGGGAATGAAGTGGTGCTTTAGTAAGGCAATTAAATTACATCAGGAATAGCTCCTTCCTCCAGAGGTGGCAATTTCCCCCATAAGTCCATATAAATACCCCCCCCAAGGGGAGAAAAATGGGAGTGGTTTGCAGCAATCCAGTAGGTGATACACAAGGGGCTTAAAGCATGCCACATACTCACTAGAGGAACTATTATCACGTCCTTCAGCAGGAAGCCCCCAAAATAAACGGTCAGGAGCGCCTGTGTCTTCTGTACTCTGATGACCAGCCCAAATTTGGGGTCATGGAAAAATTGAGGAAATGCCGCCTTAGACCTCAAAACAAATGTCCATCCGACACACTACCTTGTTGAAAACAAATACACATCAGTTGTGTTAGCGAGAACATCGCCTCATAGGCCTCCAAAGCTCCAAAGCCTTATTCGGATGCCCAACAAAGTTGGGCCCGACAAAATGGTTGACGGTCCCAGGACAACGTGGAGGATTCACAACGAGCATTTTTCCC
>JARQOD010013785.1:0-13835 GCA_033576555.1 Oophaga sylvatica
TAATGTATGTACACAGTGACTGCACCAGCAGAATAGTGAGTGCAGCTCTGGAGTATAATACAGGATGTAACTCAGGATCAGTAATGTAATGTATGTGCACAGTGACTGCACCAGCAGAATAGTGAGTGCAGCTCTGGGGTATAATACAGGATGTAACTCAGGATCAGTAATGTATGTACACAGTGACTGCACCAGCAGAATTGTGAGTGCAGCTCTGGGGTATAATACAGGAGGTAACTCAGGATCAGTAATGTAATATATGTACACAGTGATTGCACCAGCAGAATAGTGAGTGCAGCTCTGGGGTATAATACAGGATGTAACTCAGGATCAGTAATGTAATGTATGTACACAGTGACTGCACCAGCAGAATAGTGAGTGCAGCTCTGGAGTATAATACAGGATGTAACTCAGGATCAGTAATGTACTGTATGTACACAGTGACTGCACCAGCAGAATAGTGAGTGCAGCTCTGGAGTATAATACAGGGTGTAACTCAGGATCAGTAATGTAATGTATGTACACAGTGACTGCACCAGCAGAATAGCGAGTGCAGCTCTGGAGTATAATACAGGATGTAACTCAGGATCAGTAATGTAATGTATGTACACAGTGACTGCACCAGCAGAATAGCGAGTGCAGCTCTGGGGTATAATACAGGAGGTAACTCAGGATCAGTAATGTAATGTATGTACACAGTGACTGCACCAGCAGAATAGTGAGTGCAGCTCTGGAGTATAATACAGGATGTATCTCAGGATCAGTAATGTAATGTATGTACACAGTGAATAGTGAGTGCAGCTCTGGGGTATAATACAGGATGTAACTCAGGATCAGTAATGTAATGTATGTACACAGTGACTGCACCAGCAGAATAGTGAGTGCAGCTCTGGGGTATAATACAGGATGTAACTCAGGATCAGTAATGTAATGTATGTACACAGTGACTGCACCAGCAGAATAGTGAGTGCAGCTCTGGAGTATAATACAAGATGTAACTCAGGATCAGTAATGTATGAACACAGTGACTGCACCAGCAGAATAGTGAGTGCAGCTCTGGAGTATAATACAGGATGTAACTCAGGATCAGTAATGTATGTACACAGTGACTGTACCAGCAGAATAGTGAGTGCAGCTCTGGGGTATAATACAGGATGTAACTCAGGATCAGTAATGTATGTACACAGTGACTGCACCAGCAGAATAGTGAGTGCAGCTCTGGAGTATAATACAGGAGGTAACTCAGGATCAGTAATGTAATGTATGTACACAGTGACTGCACCAGCAGAATAGTGAGTGCAGCTCTGGAGTATAATACAGGATGTAACTCAGGATCAGTAATGTATGTACACAGTGACTGCACCAGCAGAATAGTGAGTGCAGCTCTGGGGTATAATACAGGAGGTAACTCAGGATCAGTAATGTAATGTATGTATACAGTGACTGCACCACAGAATAGTGAGTGCAGCTCTGGAGTATAATACAGGATGTAACTCAGGATCAGTAATGTAATGTACACAGTGACTGCACCAGCAGAATAGTGAGTGCAGCTCTGGAGTATAATACAGGAGGTAACTCAGGATCAGTAATGTAATGTACACAGTGACTGCACCAGCAGAATCGTAAGTGCAGCTCTGGAGTATAATACAGGAGGTAACTCAGGATCAGTAATATATGTACACAGTGACTGCACCAGCAGAATAGTGAGCGCAGCTTTGGAGTATAATACAGGATGTAACTCAGGATCAGTAATGTAATGTATGTACACAGTGACTGCACCAGCAGAATAGTGAGTGCAGCTCTGGGTATAATACCGGATGTAACTCAGGATCAGTAATGTAATGTATGTACACAGTGACTGCACCAGCAGAATAGTGATTGCAGCTCTGGAGGATAATACAGGAGGTAACTCAGGATCAGTAATGTAATGTATGTACACAGTGACTGCACCAGCAGAATAGTGAGTGCAGCTCTGGAGTATAATACAGGATGTAACTCAGGATCAGTAATGTAATGTATGTACACAGTGACTGCACCAGCAGAATAGTGAGCGCAGCTCTGGGGTATAATACAGGATGTAACTCAGGATTAGTAATGTAATGTATGTACACAGTGACTGCACCAGCAGAATAGTGAGTGCAGCTCTGGAGTGTAATGCAGGGTGTGATGCAGTTTGTACTGTGACCAGTGGCCATGGCTTCTGTCTTGGCTGCTTGTTCTTGCTGTGATTGGTTACTTTCTGTCTGTCTAGTGATCTCTGGAGTTAGATGGAGTTTTCGGAGGAGTCTGCGGACACGTGGCCGGTCCTGTCCTGGGCATTGTCCTGTTTCCTGGTGGTTGGCGGGGTGCTCCCTTACATCCCCCAGTATATGGAGATTCGGAGGACGTCCAGCACTGACGGCTTCTCCACCTGGGTCTGCTTTGTTCTGCTGATTGCCAATATTCTCCGGATATTGTTTTGGTAAGTGACATCACAGCTGCAGCGGCTTTGGTTGGTCGGCTCACGTGACACTTGTTTGAACCCCAGACTTACAAATAGGCGGAGCCTTGTTTGGAGTCTGATGGGCGGAGCTTTGAGTGTGTTCCTTAGTGGCGCCCCCATCAGGCTGGTCTGTGCAGGGCTCAGTGTCACCGCTGCCGATTCTCGGCTCATTCTCAGCCGTGGCTGCGTTAACCCCGTCCCTCCTGTCGGGTCCTTCCAGCAGATGAGATGTGCGAGTATTAATGAGCTCGTCTGATCTCGCCGCTCGTGCAGATAACAGATTGTTTCCGGCAATGTCACGGTGATCAGTGGGAGATGGCGGCTCGTTACAATGTGCCGTTATGCTGGCTCGTTAGTGGGCTGTCCGGCTCCTGTGCCGCCGGCTCCGATCACTGTTTTACCAGGATGAAAGTGATTTCACTGTTAATTATCTTCCTCATCTAAATCCGCCCAAAGCCCCGATTAACACACAAGTCATCGGCAGCCATGTGTTAAAGGGGCCGTGTGCGGTAATCCACTGGTGCTCAGCAACCCTCCTGATGTATTGGGGCTGACGGGGGCGCCCTGACGTGTAGGGTCTGTCCCTATCAGCCCGAGAGGCTGGTAATGGAGGAGTGATTGCTCATGGGCGTGCGCCGGGGCCCGGTGGGTTCCTCTACGTGGCCTAGGCCACCCCAATCAAAGACGAGAAGTGGAGTTGCTGGACTTCGCAGATTGCCGCAGTGATGTCTCGGGGAGCCAGCGCTCACTGACTGCTCTGTACTCTCGTGTGTCTCTTATTTCAGCATACTCCCCTCTGTTTGACCATTAGCCCTTCGCCCCCTGCAATCATCAGACAAACCAGACGTCCGCTATGGCTTCTGGTGGCCACTGCAGTTCAGGTGGAAGCCGGGAGTCAGTTTAGCTGTGCCTAACTTAACACTGGCCATAGGATGCCCACCGTGGTAAGGAGGGCTGGGACCACCCATATAACACACGCTTGTGGTCTTTTGTGACCCGCAGTCACATTGTCTCATGGATGTAATATTATCAGGCTGTCACAGGTGCGGAGGTGGGGGGTCCTGTGGTCATCCGCCATCCACCATATGTGTAACGCCCGGTCCGCTGCAGCGATAACATACTGACCGCCTGTTCTCCTCTCTTACAGGTTTGGGAAGTCTTTTGAGCTCCCCCTCCTCCTGCAGAGCCTCCTGATGATCGGCACCATGTTGTCTATGCTGCATCTGTGCTGCGCTGTGCAGCGCGTGAACCGCGTGTCCACCAAGTGCCGCCGTGCCTTCACTGGTCAGTGCCACGTTTGCTCTAGGCTGGGGATCACAATGATGCCACAACCCATAGAGAGGGATCGGGACAGTGTGCGGGGCAATACGGGCACAAGGGGTACACAGGTCAGGATGCCGAAAGATGGCGCCTTACCTGCAATATAATGACCTGGACAACCTGGTGCAGGAGTTATCAGGATCAGGAGGGTGGGATCTAGTAAATGTCGGGATCAGGAGGTCAGGATCTGTTACATATTAGGAGCTCAGGATCCCATATGTATCAGGATCAGGAAGTCGGGATCCAGTAATTATCAGAATCAGGAGGTTGAGATCCAGTAGCTGTCAGGATCAAGAGTTGGGGATCTAGTAACTATCAAGATCATAAGGATGGAATCCATCAGGATCAGGAGATTGAAATGAGTTACATATCAGGAGATTGGGATTTGGTAACTGTCAGGATCAGGATGGTAGCGATCATGATTAGGATGGGATACGGTAACAATAAGGATCAGGAGGATGTGATCCAGTAACTGTCAGGATAAGAAGGTCAGGATCTGTTACATATCAGGAGGTCGGGACCTGGTAACTGTCAGGATCAGGAGGTCAGCATCCACTAGGATCAGCAGGTCGTGATCTGTTACATTTCTGGAGGTCAGGATCCAGTATCTGTCATAATGAGGAGGATGGGATCCGTTACATATCAGAAGGTCGGTATACTGTCAGGATCAAGAGTTCAAGATCCGGTAATTATCAGGATCAGGAGGTTGAGATCCAGTAGCTGTCAGGATCAAGACTTGGGATCTAGTAACTATCAAGATCATAAGGATGGAATCCATCAGGATCAGGAGATTGAAATGAGTTACATATCAGGAGATTGGGATCTGGTAACTGTCAGGATCAGGACCGTAGCGATCATGATTAGGATGGGATACGGTAATAATAAGGATCATGAGGATGTGATCCAGTAACTGTCAGGATAAGAAGGTCAGGATCTGTTGTGAATGGGTTTGAGATGAGCTCTGAGCAGAGGCTCCCTCTGGTGGTTACAAGCGGTGCTAGTCTGTCCAGTGAAGATTGTGAGGACTGGGAATCAGGTGTTACTGATTGGTCTTATATAAGGGAGTCACCTTCCCATCAGGGTTGCCAGTGATCAATTGTTCTGGTCTGGATCCTTTATTCCTGTTTCCCTTGTAGCCTGCTGTGTCGTGTCTGCATCTCCTGCTAACAGATAAGACATTTTCTTCTTTTGTGTTTGTGCTATATTTTTGCATTTTGTCCTGCACTTCTGTGGGGCCTTCAGGGTCCCCTCCGGGGGCTTTTGCCCTCTCAGTTTAGTTCAGCCACTGAGTTTGTACTTTTGCTTTTTCCAGTTTTTTCAGTGGCTGCTGTTTTGATTTTGTTACACCAGAGAACTAATTTAGGTGGTAGAGGTCGTGTGATCTCAGGTGATTTTGAAATTAGTAGAGTTGGTGTTTTTCAGGGTTTTCTGGGATTGCAGTAAGTACCCTTCCTATCCTTTTCTATTTAGATAGTTTGGGCCCCAGCGTTTGCTCATACTATTTTCTTTCTGTGTCAGTATTTCCTCTTGTCTAACCGCCATTACATGTTTGGGGGCTTTCTATTATCTTTGGGGTTCTGCTCCGGGCAGATAGCTTTCCTATTTCTATCTTTAGGTGTAGTTAGTTTCTCAGGCTGTGACGAGGCGTCTAGGACCAACGTAGGAACGCTCCACGGCTGCCTCTAGTTGTGGTGGTTAGTCAGGGTACTGCAATCTCATAGATTCCAACTGCTCTGGTGTATTGCCTTTTTTACCTGCACTCCTCAGCTACCGAAACATAACAAGGATCTGTTACATATCAGGAGGTCGGGACTTGGTAACTGTCAGGATCAGGAGGTCAGCATCCACTAGGATCAGCAGGTCGTGATCTGTTACATTTCTGGAGGTCAGGATCCAGTATCTGTCATAATGAGGAGGATGGGATCCGTTACATATCAGAAGGTCGGTATACTGTCAGGATCAAGAGATCAAGATCCGGTAATTATCAGGATCAGGAGGTTGGGATGATTGGATTTAAGAGGAGATTAGATTGTGAGTTCCTGGACAAATAGATAGTTTGTCTCCCTAAAATCGCTTCAGTATTAATCCTTTCAGATTTTGGTACTCACTGAGCCTTTAATGACGCTTTCTCCCACTGTCCCACCCCCCGCGTGTCAGTCCTCACTGCATCTCTGCCATTGTATTCAATTACCTGGAAGACCTGAGAAATGACTCTGCTAACAGACTGACAACACAACACTGCTCCTAAATACTATACCCCTAACCGGCTCTAACAACCTCACCCAGGGTTTACTCCTCATCTGTTCACACAGCGAATGGAAGAACCATTCATCTTCTCCCTGGTCACTCCCTATGAGTAATAGATGCTGGAGGTAATGAACCTGCGCCATAGATCTTCCCCTGTAATTGTGTTCACTGGAGATCAGCAAAGTGCGCGCCGCCATACCGCCATCACACTTACAGCTTTCATATTTCATATACATTGCTGCAATGGTCCGATAATTACAACTACTATAATACTGCCCCTATATACAAGAATATAACTACTATAATACTGCCCCTATGTACAAGAATATAACTACTATAATACTGCTCCCTATATACAAGAATATAACTACTATAATACTGCCCCTATGTACAAGAATATAACTACTATAATACTGCTCCCTATATACAAGAATATAACTACTATAATACTGCCCCTAATACAAGAATATAACTACTATAATACTGCTCCTAGTAAGAATATAACTACTATAATACTGCTCCTATGTACAAGAATATAACTACTATAATACTGCTCCTATGTACAAGAATATAACTACTATAATACTGCTCCTATGTACAAGAATATAACTACTATAATACTGCTCCTATGTACAAGAATAGAACTACTATAATACTGCTCCTATGTACAAGAATATAACTACTATAATACTGCCCTATGTACAAGAATATAACTACTATAATACTGCCCCTATGTACAAGAATATAACTACTATAATACTGCCCCTATGTACAAGAATATAACTACTATAATACTGCCCCTATATACAAGAATATAACTACTATAATACTGCCCCTATGTACAAGAATATAACTACTATAATACTGCTCCCTATGTACAAGAATATAACTACTATAATACTGCCCTATGTACAAGAATATAACTACTATAATACTGCTCCCTATGTACAAGAATATAACTACTATAATACTGCCCCTATGTACAAGAATATAACTACTATAATACTGCCCCTATGTACAAGAATATAACTACTATAATACTGCTCCTATGTACAAGAATATAACTACTATAATACTGCTCCCTATGTACAAGAATATAACTACTATAATACTGCCCCTATGTACAAGAATATAACTACTATAATACTGCTCCCTATATACAAGAATATAACTACTATAATACTGCTCCTATGTACAAGAATACAACTACTATAATACTGCTCCTATGTACAAGAATATAACTACTATAATACTGCTCCCTATATACAAGAATATAACTACTATAATACTGCCCCTATGTACAAGAATATAACTACTATAATACTGCTCCTATGTACAAGAATATAACTACTATAATACTGCTCCCTATGTACAAGAATATAACTACTATAATACTGCCCCTATGTACAAGAATATAACTACTATAATACTGCTCCCTATATACAAGAATATAACTACTATAATACTGCTCCTATGTACAAGAATACAACTACTATAATACTGCTCCTATGTACAAGAATATAACTACTATAATACTGCCCCTATATACAAGAATATAACTACTATAATACTGCTCCTATATACAAGAATATAACTACTATAATACTGCCCCCTATGTACAAGAATATAACTACTATAATACTGCTCCCTATGTACAAGAATATAACTACTATAATACTGCCCCTATGTACAAGAATATAACCACTATAATACTGCCCCCTATGTACAAGAATATAACTACTATAATACTGCCCCTATGTACAAGAATATAACTACTATAATACTGCCCCTATGTACAAGAATATTACTACTATAATACTGCTCCTATGTACAAGAATATAACTACTATAATACTGCCTCTATATACAAGAATATAACTACTATAATACTGCTCCTATGTACAAGAATATAACTACTATAATACTGCTCCCTATGTACAAGAATATAACTACTATAATACTGCTCCCTATATACAAGAATATAACTACTATAATACTGCCCCTATATACAAGAATATAACTACTATAATACTGCCTCTATATACAAGAATATAACTACTATAATACTGCCCCTATATACAAGAATATAACTACTATAATACTGCTCCCTATGTACAAGAATATAACTACTATAATACTGCTCCCTATATACAAGAATATAACTACTATAATACTGCTCCTATTACAAGAATATAACTACTATAATACTGCCCCTATGTACAAGAATATAACTACTATAATACTGCTCCTATGTACAAGAATATAACTACTATAATACTGCTCCTATGTACAAGAATATAACTACTATAATACTGCTCCTATGTACAAGAATATAACTACTATAATACTGCCCCATGTACAAGAATATAACTACTATAATACTGCCCCTATGTACAAGAATATAACTACTATAATACTGCCTCCTAGCTGAGAGGTTGTGTGTTTGTAGCTCTCCTGATGTCTGGAGCAAGCCCAGGGAGGGGCCACCCTGGGCGGGGAAGCTCCCCAGGCAAGGCCCAGGCTTCCCGGCCTACACTGGGACAAGCCTCCCAGGCCTCTCCTAATGGGAATGTTAATCCCAGAGCCACTGTCAGACCAGTGAATGCAGCGAGCCAAAGCTGCAGCAGTTCTGTGAAGGAGGAAAAAGCCGTCAGTAAAGTTTTGGGAGGAAAACCTTCTCCAAGTCCAGCAAAGAAGCAAGATGGAAAAGTGTCGGTCAGTGATGGGTTACAGCACAATGTGAAGTCAGGTAACTCCCCAGTCAGCAAGCAGCTCCTGCCGGGTGCACAGGTGAGATCAGCCCCAGCTGTGCAGATCACCTCTCCTGCTCCCAGGCAGAGACGGACGTCTTTGGAAAGACAAACCATCCAGGAGAACTTACAGCAGCATGGCAGTATGGCGCGGTCAGGACGCACATGGTCGCAGTCAGGTGGCAGCAGTAAAAGTGCTGTGGAGCCTGGAGCCATGAAACCAGCGGTGGTGAAAATTAAGGAGACGTCTGCGTTCAAGCAGCCGGGGACATCGCTGAATGCAGGATCCCAGGAGGAGACGCCACGTGCACCTGAGCTTCAGCTCGCAGAGGAGATCCCAGGACTGGTCAAGAAGTTCGGTGAGTTACAGCAGCAGAAAGACTCACTACAGATGCAGATAGACACTTGCTATAAGCTAAAGGCTATTAATCCCGGGAGTCATGATTTTTATGACGAGACTCTGAACACACTGGGTGTATTGCTGGCAAAAGTGGTGAGGGACATGGACTGCGTCCTAGAGAGGATGGGGCCCCTGGCAGAGACTTATAGGAACCAGGAACTGTTTAATTCACAGAAGCAGAACTCTGCAGGTTCCAGGTCAGACATTGTCCCAGGTGGACCCCAGAAGCAGGTGCGGCCAGTGCTGCAGCCTGCAAGTTTCTGCTTCCAAAAGGGGCAAATGCCGCACCAGCAGCAGCCTGTAGTGCAGACCCCAGCAGACGTACCACAAGTCTCAGAATGCCCAGCAAAGCTGCCTGCAGCAGATCCAAAGCAGAAGCATGTAGTGCAGATTCCAGCAGAGGTACAACAAGTCACAGAATGCCCAGCACAACAGCCTGCAGCAGATTCCAAGCAGCAGCATGAAGGGCACATTCCAGTAAGGTACAACAAGTCGCAGAATGCCCAGCACAGCCGCTTGCAGCAGATTCAAGCAGCAGCATGGACATTTTTCAGCAGAGGGACTACAAGTCTCAGAATGCCAAGCACCACAGTTGGGCAGTGGACATGTGCCGGTAGTTCCTGATGGTGCCC
This sequence comes from Oophaga sylvatica, assembly GCA_033576555.1. Taxonomy (NCBI): domain Eukaryota; kingdom Metazoa; phylum Chordata; class Amphibia; order Anura; family Dendrobatidae; genus Oophaga; species Oophaga sylvatica. The sequence goes on from JARQOD010013785.1 coordinate 9,831, forward strand.
AGCAGGGCTCTGATGCTGGGGATAACCACGCTGTATCTGAGGGGTCGGGGGTTTGGGGAGCACAGTATCTTTGGTGGACGCTGCACAGTCTGATAGTGACATTGATGTTGATGATAACAATGTTCATGATGATGTCTGTGATTTTCCCCCTTTAATTCCGAGCACACAAGGTGTAGAAGCCCCCCCTGCTGCAGACCCTCACCCCGTCAGTCAGCCTAGTGTGACCCCGCAGGTTCCCCCAGTAATGCCTGGAGTCGTGGTGCTCCGTCCTTCACCTCTGGTGCCAATTATACCGGCCAGGCGTTTAAACGGAGAAACGTCGTGCGTTTCCGGCACAGAGGTGCCAAGGAGGATCTGCCAGATAGAAGGTTTGTGGTCAGGGAGCTCTTGTGTCGCCAGATGGGGTTTGCGCCAGTCAGCATCTTGGCGGTGATTAATCTTCCAGACAGGCAGGGCTATGACGTCAGCTTTAAGCTCATGAGTGACCTGGACAGGTTTTGGTCTAATTTCCCCAAGTTTAGAGACTCTGAGGGCTGGAGTAAGTTCAGCTTTATTCCTATCTCTAAGCCAGATACCGTTACGGTAAATCTCATCTTCTGGAATGAGTCTGTTCCCCCGCAGGACATTGTGGTGTGGCTCCGGAGGCATTGTGACCTGGTCTCTGACCTCACCAAAAGCAGAGACAATGATGGTATCTGGACGGGAGGGTGGAGGGTTTTGGTGAAACTGCGCCAGTGTGATAATATCTGTTATGTTACGGTAGCTGAGGAGTGCAGGTAAAAAGGCAATACACCAGAGCAGTTGGAATCTATGAGATTGCAGTACCCTGACTAACCACCGCAACTAGAGGCAGCCGTGGAGCGTTCCTACGTTGGTCCTAGACGCCTCGTCACAGCCTGAGAATCTAACTACACCTAAAGATAGAAATAGGAAAGCTATCTGCCCCGTAGCAGAACCCCAAAGATAATAGAAAGCCCCCAAACACGCAACGGCGGACAGACAAGAGGAAACACCGACACAGAAAGAAAATAGTATGAGCAAACGCTGGGGCCCAAACTATCCAAATAGAAAAGGACAGGAAGGGCACCCACTGCAATCCCAGAAAACCCTGAAAAACACCAACTCCACTAATCCCAAAATCACCTGAGATCACACGACCTCTACCACCCAAATTAGCTCTCTGGCGTAACAAAAACAGCAGCCACTGAAAAAACTGGAAAAAGCAAAAGCACAAAACACAGTGGCTGGACTAAACTGAGAGGGCAAAAGCCCCCGGAGGGGACCCAGAAGGCCCCCACAGAAGTGCAGGACCAAATGCAAAAATATAGCAAAAACACAAAATAAGAAATTGTCTTATCTGATAGCAGGAGACGCAGACACGACACAGCAGGCTACAAGGGAAACTGGAAAGAAGGATTCAGACCAGAACAATTGATCACCGGCAACCCTGATGGGAAAATGACTCCCTTATATAAGACCAATCAGTAACACCTGATTCCCAGTCCTCACAATCCTCACTAGTACCGCTTGTAACCACCAGAGGGAGCCTCTGCTCAGAACTCATCTCAAACCCATTCACAACAGTACCCCCCCCTTGAGGAGGGGTCACCGAACCCTCATTTGAGCAACCAGGTCGGTCAGGATGAGTTCTATGATACGCACGGATAAGTCTCCTAGCATGGATGTCCGAAGCAAACACCCAAGAATTGTCTTCCTGACCATAACCTCTCCATTTAACCAAATACTGGAGTCTTTGTCTAGAAAAACGAGAATCCAATATTTTCTCAACCACATACTCCAGATTGCCCTCAACCAAAACAGGGTCAGGAGGCACAGCAGCAGGAACCACTGGCTCAACAAACCTCTTCAACAAGGACTTGTGGAACACGTTATGGATCTTAAATGTCCCTGGAAGAAGCAAACGAAAAGAAACAGGATTAATAATCTCCATGATCTTATAAGGTCCAATGAACCTAGGCTTAAATTTAGGAGATGCTACTCTCATAGGAATATTCTTTGAGGACAACCAGACCAAGTCCCCCACTTCAAACCGAGGACCATCAGTCCTATGCCGGTTAGCAAACCGCTGGGCCTTCTCCTGAGAGAGGGACAACCTCTCCACTACCTGGTCCCAAATCTGCTGCATACGCTCAACAACAGAGTCAACACCTGGACAGACAGAAGCCTCCGTCTGTCCTGAAGAAAATCGAGGGTGAAACCCAGAATTACAGAAAAACGGAGACATCAAAGTGGCAGAGCTAGCCCTATTATTAAGAGCAAACTCAGCCAAAGGCAAAAAAGAGACCCAGTCATCCTGATCAGCAGACACAAAGCATCTTAGATAAGTCTCCAATGTCTGGTTTGTTCTCTCAGTTTGACCATTGGTCTGAGGATGAAATGCCGAGGAGAAAGACAATTGAACACCCAGTTTAGAACAAAAAGTCCTCCAAAATCTGGAAACAAACTGGACTCCTCTGTCAGACACAATGTTCTCAGGAATGCCATGTAAACGAACCACGTGCTGAAGGAACAACGGCACCAATTCAGAGGAGGAAGGCAACTTAGGTAATGGCACAAGATGTATCATTTTGGAAAACCTATCACAAATTACCCAGATGGTGGTCATTCTCTGAGAAACGGGAAGATCGGAAATGAAATCCATAGAGATATGGGTCCATGGTCTCTTGGGCACAGGCAATGGCATCAACAAACCACTAGAGCGAGAGCAAGGCTTGGAGCGAGAGCAAGTCCCGCAGGACTGCACAAATTCCCTGACATCGCGAGACAAGGTAGGCCACCAAAAGGACCGACTAACCAAGTCTCTGGTACCAAAAATTCCGGGATGCCCAGCCAATGCGGAACAATGAATCTCAGACATCACACTCTTTTTCCATTGGTCCGGGACAAACAATTTTCCAACAGGGCAGCGCTCGGGCCTATCCTCCTGACACCCCTCCAGAGCAAGTCTCAAATTGGGCGAGATGGCGGAAAGAACTACACCCTCCTTCAAAATAACAGAGGGATCAGATAGCTCAGGAGAGTCCGCAAGGAAACTCCTCGAGAGGGCATCCGCCTTAACATTCTTAGTGCCAGGAAGAAAGGAAACCACAAAATTAAAACGTGTGAAAAACAAGGCCCACCTGGCCTGTCTAGGATTGAGTCGCTTGGCAGATTCCAGATAGACCAGATTCTTATGGTCCGTAAGGACCACCACCTGATGTTTGGCTCCCTCCAGCCAATGTCTCCACTCTTCAAAAGCCCACTTCATGGCCAACAACTCCCGATTACCCACGTCATAATTACGTTCAGTAGGAGAAAATTTTCGAGAGAAAAAGGCACAAGGGTTACTTTTAGAGGTCTCTGGATCTTTTTGGGACAAAACGGCACCTGCCCCAATTTCAGAGGCATCAACCTCCACCTGAAATGGCAGAGAAACATCAGGCTGCCGTAGAACAGGAGCAGAAGTGAATCTCTGCTTAAGTTCCTGAAACGCAGAGACTGCCTCAGGAGGCCAATTCACCACATCAGAACCCTTTCTGGTCAAATCAGTTAATGGTTTAACAATAACCGAGAAATTACCAATAAATTTACGATAAAAATTGGCAAAACCCAAAAATCTCTGAAGAGCCTTTAATGAAGTAGGTTGGACCCAATCACAGATGGCCTGAACCTTGACCGGGTCCATTTCAATAACAGATGGGGACAAAATGAATCCCAGAAATGAGATCTTCTGTACGCCAAAAAGACACTTTGATCCCTTCACATACAGAGCATTCTCTCTCAAAATCTGGAATACAGTTCGAACATGTTTCACATGAGAGTCCCAGTCATTAGAAAAAATCAAGATATCATCCAAATAAACAATCAGAAACTTGTCCACAAAATCCCTGAAAATGTCATTCATGAAGGACTGGAAGACAGAAGGAGCATTAGTGAGCCCAAAGGGCATCACCAGGTACTCAAAATGCCCTTCAGGGGTGTTAAATGCCGTCTTCCATTCATCCC
>JARQOD010013786.1:0-13825 GCA_033576555.1 Oophaga sylvatica
GAAAAACCAACGGTTTTAGGAAAAAAATAGCACAACCTGCAACAAAATTTTTTTGGTGAGTTTTTAATAATTTTAGTCACCCTTACGAAAGATTAATCAAACTTTTTTTTGGTCCAATACTTCGCAAAAAATTGCGAATTTCTTGATCCCATTTTAAAGGGGTTTTTTAGGACGTATTTCCCCATTGTTTTGATTTTTTTCTTTTTTTTATTGGGGCATTTTCAAATGGAAAGGCAGTTTTAAACCGATTCCAGAGTTCAAAATTTTCCCCAATTACCTCTAAGTGTCTCCACAAAATCCTCCCAAAAATAATATTTTTTTATTCCACCCCAAAATTCCTCCTCACTTTTGATTGTTTTCAAATTTTTTTATCCCCTTAATTTTTCATGAATTATTATTTCAAAACCCGATCCCTGCTTTTGTTTAAATTTTTTTTTTCTCTTTTTTTATTTTTTAAAATTTTTTTACAGTTTGTTTTTAGTTTTTTAATTTTTTTTTTGTTAAACTCTTTGCATAAAAAAAAAGATCTTTGTGTGAATTGGGAAAAAAATACAAAGAGCATTTTGGTAACTTACTAATAAAATTTAAAGTTTTGATTTATCCCAAGTAGCGTACCTTCTTGAGCACAACTCCACTACTTTTACAAACTATTTGGGTGGTGGAATATTAGATTTACAAAAAAAAATTTTTTTTATTTTAACAAAAATCCCCCTTTCGTAGCCGGGGGCCACTCCAAAAAAACGTAAAAAAAAATGCTTGGGGGGGGTGGGCCTGAATCCGGGGCCTTTTTAAAAATTAACCTGACATGATTCATGCTTCCCGAACCACAGGGCCTAACCAAAAGTTGTAGTTCAGCGGGTTCTTTTTATTCTAATTCCAGTGTTTAAGAAAAACACTTAAAAACCACCGGGACGCGTTACCGATACAGTCCAAAGTCCCCGCCTCCTCCCCCCCCCCTCGAAACAGGTTTTTTAACATGGGTAAGTATAATTTAGGGAGTGGACGTTTAAACTTGGGACCGCGTGGGGATACAGAAACATATCCATACCAAAATTTTTGCCTTTTAGATTAAAGCATCACAAACAAGTCTGATTTGTTTTAACTTTTTGGGGACATAATTATGTCTGGTTTGTATTCTAGTTCTAGATTTCCCTTTTTCCTTTCTTCCTTGGATTTAAGTTATTGTTTGTAAGTCCGTAAAGGCAGAAGATTTTTAAACCCCCCTGAAATTTGTATATTTTAAATGTACGGGGTTTGTGTTTTACCCTTAAACTTCTCTTTTATCAAAGGTGACAATGTTTAACTGTGGCCACCCCGGGTTTGGGTGGAGTTTGGGCCTACAAGGTTTGGGGGGCTTAAGGTTTTGGGGTGTGTCCCATTTTCTAAGCTTTTAGTTAGAGAATTTTAAGGGAATAACAGCGGGTCGCAAAATTCTTGCTTTTGTGTAAGGGAGAGAAGAGAGAGCATTTGTAATACTCGGAGAAAGTCCGAAAGCAAGCAACAAAACAGTGGCAAAGTTATTACTACAAAGGCGAGTAGCACCAATAAAAGGAAGATAAAAAGAAACCTTATGCTTCCCAGCCCAAAAGGGGCCCAGCGAAGGGATTGGGGGCGGCCCAGCCTGGTCACATTCATAAAGGAAAGCATTTGGAAGGGCCCTTATAACCAGAACGTAAGATGTGTGTGGGAAGTCACAGCGACACCAAGAAAAGCGGAAACCACCCGGGGGCTCCGAAGACTCTAGTTTAAGGGGAGATCCCCTTTTTTGAGGATCTGTTTCAAAATACCCTTTGTGGACAAAAACAAGGCTTGTTTTGTTGTTTTAATATTTAGAGACAGTGTTTTATCTTTTTCCAGGGTACTTGTTCGGGGAAAATTAAATCCACTTGCATTTTTTGGGGCTGTGGGTATGTGTGGGGTGTGGGACCTATAAAAACCAGGCCCTAACCAAGAAGAATCGGGTTTTCAGTCGAGGATTGTAACCCCTTAAAAACACTTGAATATTCCAAGTTCCGTAGTTTTTGTTAGGCAAATTTTAAAATTTTTTACAGGGCCTGGGGTAAACCCGAACAGCAATCATTAAAAAGGGATTATAAAGGGGGAAGATGTCTAACACCCTCTATTAAATTTTTGATAGATCTTAAAAGAGAATATTGTTTCTATTTTTTTATCCTAGTTAGGGTCCAGTTTCTGTGATCCGGATGAGTTCCTGTTTCTAAGCATTATAAGGAGTTCTGAAGGTGAAGGAACCTCCAAATTTCAGGGAGCACAGTTGTGGGTTATGTGTAGAAAGGAGAGCGAGATAAGTGCAGTCAGGAGTACTCAGGGAGCAAGTCCGAAAGGGAAAAAAATAAAGATGGCTGAAGTTCCTACCCAACAGGCAAATGGCACCTAAGGGAGGAAAATTTGCAAAAAAAAGCTTAATGTTTGCAAGACCCGGAAATCTTAGAGGAAATCTTAATGAAAAATAAGGGACAGGCCGCTAGGTTTAAATTTTTATAAGGAATAGAAGCAGGGGGAGTGCCCTTATATATGAGAACATAAATTATGCTGGAAAGTCAAAAAACACACACTAACCTTGTACCTTTATACTGATGGGATGGAAATGTCCCGAGTAATTGCTGTACAACGTACGCCTTTACAAGCTAGTCCGCCCTTTTTCACCTAAGGTTACACCCCTTTTTTTGTGCGAAGAACTGTTACTAAAAGGCATACCGCTACAGTTTTTATATTGTGAAGGATGTGCGCATAATCCACTTCTCCTTCCCCCAAGGAAACAGAAATAGCTGCAGAGGAAACTTTTAGGGGTTTCTTGTCATGATCCAGGCCGGGGTTTGTTTCATGTTATTCTCTCCCCGGTCTGGTCATGTGAGGGTTAACCTTCTCTGCCTTGTTTTGGGTTCTGTGGGGCTATTTCAGTCTGCTGTGGCCTGCTGACCAATGTCAGTGATAATTCATGCTTCCAGGCTAGAGCAGCTGATCCCTTGATACCGTGTTTTTTCCTCTGCCCATTTACCCCTGTTCCTGTGACCCCCCTTTTCCTACCACCTCGCTTGTCTTAAGGGTAATGCCACACTAAAACAATATCGCTAACGGATCGCAAAAAAACGTCACTATTTAGCGATCCCGTTAGCGATGTTGTTCAGTGCGGCAGCTTCCAGCGACAGCTTCCTGCTGTGATCTCGCTCGTCGCGGGAATCGTTCCGGACCCTATTTTCTCGTCGGCGCTCCCGCGGGGTAAGTATCTAATCGCTGTGTGGCACCTTTTTCTTAGCGATTTAGCGGTACTTTTGTACCGCTAAAGTCGTTAAGAAGATCGCTAACGGCGATAGCGTCGTTAACTATATCGCTAAATGTGGACGCATTTAGCGATATAGAAACAATCCCGCTAGCGATCGCATTAGTATGCGTCGTTATCGTGATCGCTAGCGGGATTGTTTAGTGTGGCAGTACCTTTAGTGTTTGCTTCCTGTGCTTGGACCCTTGGTATGTGACTCAGCTTGTTTTGACTGTTTCTGACTCGGCTCATCTGACCACTCTTTTGCCACCAGGTGGTTCTTGTGCTGCAGCTCTGTGGTATTACGCTGTGTGTGAAACCTCTCTTCCCTCACCAGTATCCCCTGGTGGAGGTTACACTATACTGCACTGCAGCAGCATTACATTTCTGTTATTTCCTCTTTTTATTTTATAACTGTTTTACATATTTGTGTGTTGTTTTATTTTTATATATATTGTGTGCATTGTATATTTTTATATTATAGCTTGAAATTTTTAATAAGTTTGACCCTTGTATGCTCTAAAGAATCTATAGCTCTTCAGATCATATTTTGGGGACTCATCATTAGAGATGAGTGAACCTTTCAAGGTTTGGTTCAGTTCGGATTCGCTGAATGGACCGACTAACGTACCAGAATGCCATAAGTTCAATGGGAGACAAAACCAAACGCATAGACAACAACTTAAGGGGTGGCAAAAAGCTTCCCAAACAGCTAAAATTAGGGGCAGACACCATGAAAAGTGGCATCAATTGACCCACATTAGAAATTTGCAAGTTTGTTCTCCCAAAGCTTGACAATCTGACCTCTACTTTGCGCACTTTCGCATCCTTGCTGGGGAAGGGCTTGGTGACAAGGCCGAGTGGCCACTCATTTGGATGTGACTGACTGTCCTTCACGAGTACAACATTGCCAGGTTGGATGTTTGGGTGGTCTTTCTGCCACTATGTCCTAATTTGCAAGGTGGAGAGATACTGCTTTCTCATCTGTCCCAAAAGACGTTGGACACGCTTTGTACTTGCCTCCATTGTCATCTGTAAAGGTCTTTGTCGTTGAATTCTCTGAGTGGAGCTCTCGGGGCACAGGTTTTCTGTGTGAGTAACATTGCAGGGTAAGGACTGTCAGGTGGAAGATTGGCCATCTTCGGATTTGGAACATACCACGGAGTTTGCGACACGTAACGCAGTTAAAGATGAGTTTGCTCACGCTCTTCTTTGCTCCAACTATCCATGGTCCAGCCGCCCATAGATTCCGTTCTGTAAACAAACGGGCCTTGGTGTCTCACTAAGTCATGATGATACTGAATGAGCAGGATTGTGACGTGAGGACGTCCAGGGATTATTACTGGCATTTCTCTGAAACCTTTACCTTGGCTTCTTGAAGACGGCCACCTACTCTCAGCAGCCCGTCTTGGTCGACAATCGGATTGAGCTTCTTCAGCACACTGTCTCTAGGAACGGGTTGTCCCTTGTTGAGGTTGTATATTTCTCTGGTGTAGGTTTCCTTTTGTACAACACAAAGTATTGTAACCTTGGCTCTTTCCAGGTTGGGAGCGGTAAAGGCATGCTTGCAGTGATACCAACCTTTACAAGGTCTCTGGTTTGCAGGTAGTGGTGCAAGCGATGGCCCGAACAAGTGACTTCCAGGTTGAGAACCTGCTGAACCGATGATATTCGAGGTGGTGACTTGAAATCACTGTATGTAGAACACAGTACAAAGATATACATCTTTACTGTATGTAGAGCAGACACTCAAGGATGGAGCTTTTCGTCAGTATCTGGATCCACTAGTTCGAACGTATCAGGAATGCTGATGTGGGGCATCGAGCTGTACAAGGAAGCAGGGTCTGTAAACCATATAGTGTCCTTAAGATGACTTGGAACAACGAATCTAGAGCATGGTCTGCAAGATTGTGGTGAGTAGGGACGTAGTGCCACTGATTAGGGCAGGTGGATCTTCTTATCCTCAGTACCCGGTTGTTGACGTAGACATAGAAGCATCGCGTTTTGTTGCCGATGTATGCCAGTACCACCTTGCTATCTGTGTAGAACTCTGCATCTTTGGTCTCCAGATTCATCGCATCTGAGATAAGCTCGGCCAACTCAACTGCAAGGACGGCAGCGCAGAGTTCCAGTCTGGGTATCGTGTGTTCGTGGAGTGGCGCCACTTTAGTCCGGCTCATCACGAACCCAATGTGGCTCTGTTCGTTTACATCTATGGTTTTGAGGTACACTAACTGCTGCGATCGCTTTGACTGATGCGTCACAGTAGATACAAAGTCTTTGTGTTTTGACTTCTGTGGATGGCACAGGAGCATACGGTCAATTCACACGAAGGTCGGTCCAGGCTTTGAGAGACTCCTCCACTCTGCCCACCAGATCAGCCTTTTCTATCGGAAGTGGATCGTCCCCAATCGGACGTGTCTTGGGTGAAATCTCTTAGCATCATTTTTCCTTGGATGGTTACCGGAGCTACAAATCCCAGGAGGTCGTACAAACTGTTTACAAAAGAAAGAATTCCTCTGCGCGTGAAGGTTTCTCGTCTTTGCTGGTCTTGGAGGTGAATGCATCTCCTTTAAATCCCAAAGCAATCCAAGGCTCCACTGCATGAGAAGGCAGTCGATGCTTAGGTCTAAGTCCTTTAGATCGCTGAAATAGTCCTTGGCTGTTGGAGGAAATGTTGTGCAACCTTAGGTTAGACTGAGTGAGCATTGCTTGAGTCCTTTTTAGTAGACTGATTGCAGCCTCATTCGTCGTGGGACTTGAAACAGTGGTCTACTAGAAGTCCTTTTCTATGAAGGATCTGACGTCTGACCCGTACTCTTCTAACACCCTCTTTGGCAGAATTTCGGAGGCCGTAAATAGCGACTGCTGGGGAAGGGCAGTTCCCGAAGATATGTGCCCTCATCGGGTACTCTGCGATGTCTTTGGGTCGTTGTCGGGTACCAGAAGAACCTCAAGTAGTTTCTGTGTTCCTCTTTGATGAGAAAACAGGGGAACATCTGTTGTATGTTAGTCATAAATGCCACATATCTCTGTGGAAAGAGAGCAGTACTTCTAGAAGTCTGTTGTTGAGGTCTGGGCCTGACAGTAGGACACATTCAATGAGACGTCTTTGCATTTGGCACTTGAGTCGAATACCACTCTTATGTCACCTGGCTTTTGGGATGGTACACTCCGAAGATGGTAAGTACCAACACTCCTCTGAGTGCCAAAGTGCAGGTGCAATATCTGAGTGGTTGTTCTGGAATATCTTCCCCATGAAGGTAAAGAAAGGTAAAGAAATGTTCCTTCATCTCAGGTGACTTCTGAAGCTTGTATCTGGGGGAGATGAATCTGCTATAGACCAGTTCCCTGTTGTTGGGTAGGCATCTTCTCTGAGGTCGAAATGGTAGAGATGCGACCCAACTGTTTGACTTGTCCTTCAATATTTATCTATCCATGATGTCCAAGAACATTCTGTCTTCTATAGACATCGCCGCCTTGTTGTCTTCCTTTGTCCTGTGGAAAACTGTAGATCCTATGTGGTCTTTTTCACCTTCACAGGCGTGGTCTCATTGGTAGGAACTGAGAAAGGGCAAGGTAGGGGAGTGCTGCTCGGTAATTCCTTTAAAAGACTATTGTGAAATGGCTGGAAGAGAGATGGACATCCTTTTTCTAGTGTGCTGGTAAACATACTGTTGACTGAGGCCGGCTTGTGTGCTCCTAGACAGACATCTCCTAAATGACCCATCCAAGGTCAAGCCTCTGTGCATATGGAGTGCTCTGGAAGCCGTTGATATATTCTCTAGACTTGTGGACTCGTAGTATGTCTCTTCCCAAGAGTAAAGGTATTGGGGCTTCTGGATCCAACTCAGGTATCAGGTGGGCTATACACTTCAGATGGGGGTGATGTGTCGCCAACTCAGGGAAGGTGTCTCTGACCCGTTGGGAATCTGGTTGCACTCCAGGATGGTCGGTAGCGATAGGCAGGTCTGGCTATCTATGGACTCCACCTTTGTATCTGGTTGCTTTTCTTCCCGCCCTCTCAACGGTACCTGAACACGTCCTCAGGGAGTAGGGAGAACTGGGGCCTACAATGCTGAAGTTGTCAAAGAAGATGGATCTGGCTAAAGACCTATTAATTTGGTCATCCAGGATTGCCTATATCTTGAGCGATTTGTCCTGTAGTCTGCTGGGTATACTCGGACAAGGCAAATTTTTTAACAGGATCTTCCTCCTGTGAGTCCCTTACAGATCTCCGTACATTGAGGCTAAGTGCACACGGCAGGAATTTTCGTGGTTTTTTTCGCGTTTTTTCCCCGGCAAAAACGCGAAAAAATCCCGCGAAGAATTAAGCATCCTATTCATTTAAATGGATTCCGCAAATTTTTGTGCACATGCAGCGTTTTTTTCCGCCAAAAAGTGCTTCGCGGAAAAATCGCAACATGTTCATTAATTTTGCGTAATCTCGGCGGAATCGCCACCATAGGAACCGCTTACTTTCCGCATGTGGCTATGCGGAATGTAAGCGGTTCATGTGCGGATGGTACCCAGGGTCTGGAGGAGAGGAGACTAATAATGATATTCTCACCTTCCGGCGGACCCCGCAGCCTTCCCGCCTCTAAGCGACGCTCCCGTTCCCAGGAGTCCTTTGCCAAGAATCACCCAGATGACGTAGCGGTCTCGCGTGATGCTACGTCATCTGGGGTGTTGTGAATGGGTTTGAGATGAGTTCTGAGCAGAGGCTCCCTCTGGTGGTTACAAGCGGTACTAGTGAGGATTGGGAATCAGGTGTTACTGATTGGTCTTATTTAAGGAATCTTTTTCCCATCAGGGTTGCCGGTGATCAATTGTTCTGGTCTGAATCCTTCTTTCCAGTTTCCCTTATAGCCTGCTGTGTCGTGTCTGCATCTCCTGCTATCAGATAAGACAATTTCTTATTTTGTGTTTTTGCTATATTTTTGCATTTTGTCCTGCACTTCTGTGGGGGCCTTCTGGGTCCCCTCCGGGGGGTTTTGCCCTCTCAGTTTAGTCCAGCCACTGTGTTTTGTACTTTTGCTTTTTGCAGTTTTTTCAGTGGCTGCTGTTTTTGTTACACCAGAGAACTAATTTAGGTGGTAGAGGTCGTGTGATCTCAGGTGATTTTTAAATTAGTATGTTGGTGTTTTTCAGGGTTTTCTGGGATTGCAGTAAGTACCCTTCCTGTCCTTTTCTATTTAGATAGTTTGGGCCCCAGCGTTTGCTCATACTATTTTCTTTCTGTGTCAGTATTTCCTCTTGTCTAACCGCCATTACATGTTTGGGGGCTTTCTATTATCTTTGGGGTTCTGCTCCGGGGCAGATAGCTTTCCTATTTCTATCTTTAGGTGTAGTTAGTTTCTCAGGCTGTGACGAGGCGTCTAGGACCATCGTAGGAACGCTCCACGGCTGCCTCTAGTTGTGGTGGTTAGTCAGGGTACTGCAATCTCATAGATTCCAACTGCTCTGGTGTATTTCCTTTTTTACCTGCACTCCTCAGCTACCGTAACATAACAGTATCACCGGCCATAAAAATTGTATGGTACTCACAGAAGGGAAAAAATATTTTGAAGGAAGAAAAGTTGTCAGAGATATTTTTCTGTTTGTTGCATTTTTTTTTTTTTTTTTTTCCCTCTGTATCTCTGGGTGCTGGGGAGGATCTTTTCTCCCAATGGAGTTTGCACAGTTGTCTGGCCGTGTGGATCAGCTTGCCACTGAGGTTCGAGTATTGCTGCATATCTTGCTAGGTTGCCTGTTGTGGAACCTAGGATCCCCATGCCAGATTTGTTTTTCAGGGATCGAGCTAAGTTTCAGAATTTCAAAAATAATTGTAAATTGTTTCTTGCCTTAAAATCTAAGTCCTCAGGAAACGCAGCGCAGCAGGTTCAAATTGTCATCTCTCTCCTGCGCGGCGATCCTCAGGATTGGGCTTTTTCCCTGACACCTGGGGATCCTGTTTTGAGTGATGTTGATGCATTTTTTCAGGCTTTGGGGTTATTGTACGATGAGCCTAATGTCACTGATCAAGCTGAAAAAGCCTTGTTGGCATTAAATCAGGGGCTTGATGACGCTGAGTTATACTGTCAGAGATTCCGTAGGTGGGCAGTCCTGACCAAATGGAATGACGACGCTTTGGCGGCCCTTTTCCGGAAGGGTCTGTCGGATAATGTAAAGGATGTTATGGTGGGATTCCCTGTCCCCTCTGGTCTCAATGATTCTATGTCATTAGCGATTCAAATTGACAGACGTTTGCGTGAGCGGAGAAGTATGCGTGGAGTGGTGTTGCCTTGTGAGCCAGCTGCTGAGCCCATGCAGTGTGATGGAGTGGTGTCTGGGGCACAGCGTCATGAGTTTCGAAAGCGCAATGGGTTATGTTTCTACTGTGGTGATGCCTCTCATGCTATTTCAGTCTGCCCTAAGCGGGGAAGACGTTTTGCACGCTCAGTTGTCTTGGGTAGTGTTCAGACTAAGTTTTTATTAACTGTCACTCTGATATGCTCTCTGTCCTCATTTTCTGCTCAGGCTTTCGTTGATTCTGGAGCAGCTATTAACCTGATGGATTATGATTTTGCTAAACGTTGTGGATTTCCCTTGATACCCTACAGAAGTCTATTCCCCTACTGGGGATCGATTCTACCCCTTTGGCTGAGAATAAACCCCAGTTTTCTACTCAGGTGATAATGAGGGTTGAACCTGATCACCAGGAGTGCTGCAAATTTTTGGTTCTATATAATCTGCATGACATTATCGTGCTGGGTTTCCCTTGGTTACAGTCTCATAATCCTGTTTTGGATTGGAAATCTGTGTCTGTAACCAGTTGGGGCTGCCAATGTGTTAATACCAACACTCCTGTTTTTTCTGCCTCCCCCCAGGCTGAGGATGTTCCTGACTTTTTGTTTGATTTTTCTGATGTGTTTAGCGAAAGTAAATCTGCATCCTTACCTCCCCATAGGAGCTATGACTGCGCTATTGAATTAGTGCCAGGTAGTAAATTCCCTAAGGGTCGCCTTTTTAACTTGTCTGTACCTGAACATGACGCTATGCGGTCTTATATCAAGGAATCATTGGAGAAGGGTCATATCAGACCATCCTCTTCACCCTTAGGTGCCGGTTTTTTCTTTGTGGCCAAAAAAGATGGTTCATTAAGGCCGTGTATTGATTATCGTCTCTTGAACAATATTACTGTGAAATATCAATACCCGTTACCCTTGATTTCTGACCTGTTTTCCAGGGTGAAAAACGCTACTTGGTTTACCAAGCTTGACCTCAGGGGGGCGTATAACCTTATTCGCATTAAGCACGGGGATGAATGGAAGACGGCATTTAACACCCCTGAAGGGCATTTTGAGTACCTTGTGATGCCCTTTGGGCTCACTAATGCTCCTTCCGTCTTCCAGTCCTTCATGAATGACATTTTCAGGGATTTTGTGGACAAGTTTCTGATTGTTTATTTGGATGATATCTTGATTTTTTCTAATGACTGGGACTCTCATGTGAAACATGTTCGAACTGTATTCCAGATTTTGAGAGAGAATGCTCTGTATGTGAAGGGATCAAAGTGTCTTTTTGGCGTACAGAAGATCTCATTTCTGGGATTCATTTTGTCCCCATCTGTTATTGAAATGGACCCGGTCAAGGTTCAGGCCATCTGTGATTGGGTCCAACCTACTTCATTAAAGGCTCTTCAGAGATTTTTGGGTTTTGCCAATTTTTATCGTAAATTTATTGGTAATTTCTCTGTTATTGTTAAACCATTAACTGATTTGACCAGAAAGGGTTCTGATGTGGTGAATTGGCCTCCTGAGGCAGTCTCTGCGTTTCAGGAACTTAAGCAGAGATTCACTTCTGCTCCTGTTCTACGGCAGCCTGATGTTTCTCTGCCATTTCAGGTGGAGGTTGATGCCTCTGAAATTGGGGCAGGTGCCGTTTTGTCCCAAAAAGATCCAGAGACCTCTAAAAGTAACCCTTGTGCCTTTTTCTCTCGAAAATTTTCTCCTACTGAACGTAATTATGACGTGGGTAATCGGGAGTTATTGGCCATGAAGTGGGCTTTTGAAGAGTGGAGACATTGGCTGGAGGGAGCCAAACATCAGGTGGTGGTCCTTACGGACCATAAGAATCTGGTCTATCTGGAATCTGCCAAGCGACTCAATCCTAGACAGGCCAGGTGGGCCTTGTTTTTCACACGTTTTAATTTTGTGGTTTCCTTTCTTCCTGGCACTAAGAATGTTAAGGCGGATGCCCTCTCGAGGAGTTTCCTTGCGGACTCTCCTGAGCTATCTGATCCCTCTGTTATTTTGAAGGAGGGTGTAGTTCTTTCCGCCATCTCGCCTAATTTGAGACTTGCTCTGGAGGGGTGTCAGGAGGATAGGCCCGAGCGCTGCCCTGTTGGAAAATTGTTTGTCCCGGACCAATGGAAAAAGAGTGTGATGTCTGAGATTCATTGTTCCGCATTGGCTGGGCATCCCGGAATTTTTGGTACCAGAGACTTGGTTAGTCGGTCCTTTTGGTGGCCTACCTTGTCTCGCGATGTCAGGGAATTTGTGCAGTCCTGCGGGACTTGCTCTCGCTCCAAGCCTTGCTCTCGCTCTAGTGGTTTGTTGATGCCATTGCCTGTGCCCAAGAGACCATGGACCCATATCTCTATGGATTTCATTTCCGATCTTCCTGTTTCTCAGAGAATGACCACCATCTGGGTAATTTGTGATAGGTTTTCCAAAATGATACATCTTGTGCCATTACCTAAGTTGCCTTCCTCCTCTGAATTGGTGCCGTTGTTCCTTCAGCACGTGGTTCGTTTACACGGCATTCCTGAGAACATTGTGTCTGACAGAGGAGTCCAGTTTGTTTCCAGATTTTGGAGGACTTTTTGTTCTAAACTGGGTGTTCAATTGTCTTTCTCCTCGGCATTTCATCCTCAGACCAATGGTCAAACTGAGAGAACAAACCAGACATTGGAGACTTATCTAAGATGCTTTGTGTCTGCTGATCAGGATGACTGGGTCTCTTTTTTGCCTTTGGCTGAGTTTGCTCTTAATAATAGGGCTAGCTCTGCCACTTTGATGTCTCCGTTTTTCTGTAATTCTGGGTTTCACCCTCGATTTTCTTCAGGACAGACGGAGGCTTCTGTCTGTCCAGGTGTTGACTCTGTTGTTGAGCGTATGCAGCAGATTTGGGACCAGGTAGTGGAGAGGTTGTCCCTCTCTCAGGAGAAGGCCCAGCGGTTTGCTAACCGGCATAGGACTGATGGTCCTCGGTTTAAAGTGGGGGACTTGGTCTGGTTGTCCTCAAAGAATATTCCTATGAGAGTAGCATCTCCTAAATTTAAGCCTAGGTTCATTGGACCTTATAAGATCATGGAGATTATTAATCCTGTTTCTTTTCGTTTGCTTCTTCCAGGGACATTTAAGATCCATAACGTGTTCCACAAGTCCTTGTTGAAGAGGTTTGTTGAGCCAGTGGTTCCTGCTGCTGTGCCTCCTGACCCTGTTTTGG
Source organism: Oophaga sylvatica (assembly GCA_033576555.1). Classification (NCBI taxonomy): domain Eukaryota; kingdom Metazoa; phylum Chordata; class Amphibia; order Anura; family Dendrobatidae; genus Oophaga; species Oophaga sylvatica. Next base: position 12,770 of record JARQOD010013786.1, read on the forward strand.
TTGAGGGCAATCTGGAGTATGTGGTTGAGAAAATATTGGATTCTCGTTTTTCTAGACGAAGACTCCAGTATTTGGTTAAATGGAGAGGTTATGGTCAGGAAGATAATTCTTGGGTGTTTGCTTCGGACATCCATGCTAGGAGACTTATCCGTGCGTATCATAGAACTCATCCTGACCGACCTGGTTGCTCAAATGAGGGTTCGGTGACCCCTCCTCAAGGGGGGGGTACTGTTGTGAATGGGTTTGAGATGAGTTCTGAGCAGAGGCTCCCTCTGGTGGTTACAAGCGGTACTAGTGAGGATTGGGAATCAGGTGTTACTGATTGGTCTTATTTAAGGGAATCATTTTCCCATCAGGGTTGCCGGTGATCAATTGTTCTGGTCTGAATCCTTCTTTCCAGTTTCCCTTGTAGCCTGCTGTGTCGTGTCTGCATCTCCTGCTATCAGATAAGACAATTTCTTATTTTGTGTTTTTGCTATATTTTTGCATTTTGTCCTGCACTTCTGTGGGGGCCTTCTGGGTCCCTCCGGGGGCTTTTGCCCTCTCAGTTTAGTCCAGCCACTGTGTTTTGTACTTTTGCTTTTTGCAGTTTTTTCAGTGGCTGCTGTTTTTGTTACACCAGAGAACTAATTTAGGTGGTAGAGGTCGTGTGATCTCAGGTGATTTTGAAATTAGTAGAGTTGGTGTTTTTCAGGGTTTTCTGGGATTGCAGTAAGTACCCTTCCTGTCCTTTTCTATTTAGATAGTTTGGGCCCCAGCGTTTGCTCATACTATTTTCTTTCTGTGTCAGTATTTCCTCTTGTCTAACCGCCATTACATGTTTGGGGGCTTTCTATTATCTTTGGGGTTCTGCTCCGGGGCAGATAGCTTTCCTATTTCTATCTTTAGGTGTAGTTAGTTTCTCAGGCTGTGACGAGGCGTCTAGGACCATCGTAGGAACGCTCCACGGCTGCCTCTAGTTGTGGTGGTTAGTCAGGGTACTGCAATCTCATAGATTCCAACTGCTCTGGTGTATTTCCTTTTTTACCTGCACTCCTCAGCTACCGTAACATAACA
>JARQOD010013787.1:0-13822 GCA_033576555.1 Oophaga sylvatica
TTGCTACTGTTTCAAGCATAGTAACAAGAAAACCGGAGGCATCTGGACTACAGGTCGCAGAGAGCAGCCCTAAGCGTCAATACGTAACCGGAGTCAGGGAGAACGGGGACTTTGAGTCAAGTGCACGACAAAAGTAAGGACTTAGTTCTCACCACTTAGAAGGCTCCACCACAATGTTGGCCGGGCAGTACAGCTATTGAGAAAGCTGGAGATTCAGAGTTAACTTCGCTTCAGGCAAGTTGGACTCACCTACATATTGAAGTTAAGGAGGCCTCTAACCTGCTCCTGCTTGAACCATCTACCAGTAAAAGGTATGAAAAGAAGCTATTTCGTGTGTGACTGAATTCTTATTTACAACCTGCATCACCACCATAGACTTCCAGGGACTAGTCTCACCTGTGGGAGACTTACCACCCAGCTGCCCCATAATATCCCCTGGGAAGATCCTTTCAGCAGCGCTGGTTCAATTAACCAGAGACCACAGGTGGCGTCACGAACTACCTATTCTAATAATCCCCTGTAAATATCCCCCCACTGCATGATCGCCCAGGGCCACGGACCGAGTCCCGCTGCCAGTGACAACTCCCATGGAAATCAATGGGCTCGGCTCCGAGTACCCCATAGCCCTGGAACCCACACCGCCTGGTGTTGTGCGACTCACTCGCATTGCACTCGCCAGTGTGACCCCGGCCTTAGGCTGCAGTCACAGTAGTGATTTTAAAATCGGACCGATTTTGAAGCAGGAGAGTCGGACAAGTGTAATGCTAGTGTCATGCGAGTGTCATGCATATTTTATACGAGTATAATGCGATTTTTCACACCTAGCATCTGATTTACATCCGAATGCAGTGTGATTGCTATCTGACTGCAATGCGATTTTAACATGAGTTTTTACATAGAGAAATTCTCTAAGTCATTTACACATAATTTTCAAAGGAAATATCCTTCAAAACATATATATAAATGTATATACCATATATACTCGAGTATAAGCCGAGATTTTCAGCCCATTTTTTAGGGCTGAAAGTGCCCCTCTTGGCTTATACTCGAGTCATATACCGGGGGGTCGGCGGGGGAGGAGGGGGAGCGCAGCTGTCCTATATACTCACCCCCTCCTGGCACGGTCTCTGCAGCCCCTGCTCTTCTCCCACGGTCTCCGGCGCCTGTGTTCAGCGGTCATGTGGTACCGCTCATTAAAGTCATGAATATGCGCATATTCATGACTTTTATGAGCGGTACCACGTGACCGCTGAAGTTAGGAATAGCTGCTGGAGACCGTGGGAGAAGAGCAGGGGCTGCAGAGACCGCGCCAGGAGGGGGTGAGTATAAGCGATATTAACCTGTCTCCGGTCCACTGCCGCGCGCCGCTGTGTGCTCGCGTCCTCTGGCTGTGAATGTTCAGGTCAGAGGGCGCGATGACGTGGTTACTGCGCGCCGTGCCGTCTGCCTGAGCATTCACTGACAGGACCCGGAAGACAGCGGTGTGCAGCGGTGGACCGGGGACAGGTGAATATTGCAGGTGTCGGGGCCTGAGCCAGCAGGGACACCGCACCTGTCCCCAATAGCGTGCCAATGGCCCCCAGCGACGAGAGGTGAGTATGTATTTTTTTTTTTATTATTATTATTATTCGCAGCAGCATATGGGGCACTATCTATGGATCATCTTGTGGGGCATAATACATGGGCAGCATATGGGGCATAATCTATGGAGCATCATGGGGGCATAATACATGGGGCAGCATATGGGGCACAATCTATGGGGCATCTTGTGGGGCATAATACATGGGTAGTATATGGGGCATAATCTATGGAGCATCTTGTGAGGCATAATATATGGGGCAACATATGGGGCATAATCTGTGGAGCAGCATATGGGGCATAATCTATGGAGCAGCATATGGGGCTCCTGATTCAATATGGCTATTCAAAAACATTTAACCTACTTTAATTTTACTTTTATTGGTATCTATTTTTATTTTTGAAATTTACCAGTAGCTGCCTCATTTTCCACACTAGGCTTATACTCGAGTCAATACGTTTTCCCAGTTTTTTGTGGCAAAATTAGGGGGGTCGGCTTATACTCGAGTCGGCTTATACTCGAGTATATACGGTATATTACATAGATTGATAAATACAAGAAAAGCCAGCTATTCATCAGCCCGGTAGTATAAAATCACTGCAGGAGCCGACAGGATAGAAGAGATGGATTACATACAGTAAATACAAATAGAACACTCAGATATATAGGTGTATGTGACAAATACTGTACAATTAGTACAGTGTGTGTGCAGCTTACTGTACATGTATTTAATTAATAAAAGATTATTTTTCGGAAAAAAATGGCGTGGGCTTCCGCGCAATTTTTGTAAACAGCAGTGGGAAAGCCGACGGCTGGGGGCAGAAATTTGTAGCCTGGGAAGGGAGAAATACCCATGGGTCTTCCCAGGTTATTAATATCAACTCACAACTGTACACTTAGCCTATACTGGCTATTAAAATGGGGGACTCCCCAAAAAAATAAGGTGGGGTCCCTCTATAATTAATAACCAGCAAAGTCTATGCAGACAGCTGCTGGCTGATATTAATAACCTTGGAAGGGACCATGGATACTGCCCCCCCTCAGGCTAAAAACATCAGCTCTCAGCCGCCCCAGAAAAGGCGCATCTCTAAGATGCGCCAATTCTGGCACTTAGCCTCACTCTTCCCACTTGCCCTATATCGGTGGCAAGTGGGGCAATAGTAGGGGGGGTTGATGTCACTTTTGTATTTTCAGGTAATATCAACCTGACATTTAGATGTAGCAGAGCTAGACCAGTCGTGGGACAAATGGATTAAAAGCATCTCTGCGGAAAGGTGAGGAATTTTGTTGTTTTGCTTTTTTACCTCTTTTGCAGATGATGAGGGCATTGAGGGAATAGGCGAGGTCGTAAGTATGGTTTAATTAATATTATTAAAGGAGTCTGTGTCTTTCTTTCAATTAAAGGACTTTTTTCCGGATATCTGTGTTTTTATACAATGTGACTATGGGGTTAGTAAAGGGGGCGTCTTATTGACAATACAAAGGTGACATCAACCCCCCTATCACCCCACTTGCTACCGTTACAGGGCAAGTGGGAAGAGCGAGGCTCAGTGCCAGAATTAGCGCATCTTAGAGATGTGCCTTTTCTGGGGCGGCTGAGAGCTAATGTTTTTAGCGTGGGGGGACAGCATCCATTACCCCTTCCTAGGCCATTAATATCCGCCCGCAGCTGTCTGAATAGCCTTTGCTGGTTATTAATTATAGGTGGACCCCACGTCATTTTTTGGGGGTCCCCCATTTTAATAGCCAGTAAAGGCTAAGTATACAGTTGTGAGCTGATATTAATAACCTGGGAAGATCCATGGGTATTTCCCCCTTCTCAGGCTATAAACATCTGCCCAAAGCCGTCAGCTTTCCCCTGCTTGTTACGAAAATTGCGCGGGAGCCCACGCCATTTTTTATGAAAAATAATCTTTTATTAATTAAAGACATGTACAGTAAGCTGCACATACTGTAGCACCTTAGGGAGACACATGATCGTTCAGACCACAATCTCAACCCAGATGTCTATAAAGGTAAGTATACCTATTATCCAGCAGCCTTTCCATCTTATTTAAAGGTAAAAAAAATTGTATATATGTTTATATATTGTGCCTTATATAAAAATTATTGGCCGATAATCTTATACATTATAGTAATATATAGAAAAAATAAACAAACACACAAAAATTGAAAAGATTTTTTCAAAATAAAATAAATATATTTTTTTAAATTAGAATAATAAAAATAATAAATCCTTTATCCTTCATATGGTGATACTTCTCCCCAGGCAGACAAACGATGTCAAGTGACTCATGGCGATGTGTGACAATAATTGACATATCTATTAAAAAATAGAAATACATTAAAATTAGAAATCAATTATCACTAAAAAATAGATAATCAATACTAAAATCTTTCTGGAGTCACTATACAGTAGAATAGAGGGGCATGCAATTTCTAAAGGAGTCTCATCAAATGGCAGTATGCATTTTAAAATCTACATTTAGGCCCTTCGGTCTAAGGGTGTTTAACTCATATATCCACTTTAATTCACGTTTCTTCAATAGTTGTTCTCTATCGCCCCCTCTCCTCTGTGGTGGAATTGAATTTATTATCCTGAATTTAAGTTCTTTCTCAACATGCTTTTTTTCAACAAAGTGTTTAGGAACTGGGAGATCCATTCTCTTTTTCCTAATGGTATATCGGTGTTGATTAATCCTTAGCTTGAAGTCACATATAGTCTTACCCAGGGCCGGCGTACCCGGGCAAATGCCGGGGCCCTGAGCAGGCGGGGGGCCCACTCACCGTCAGACACCCCGGCGCCGCCACTGGCCCTCCCGCTTGCTCAGGGCCCCGGCAGCAGCCAGCACAATACTTACCTCTCCCTGTGCCTCTGCAGCTCCAGGCTCCAGGGGACGCCTGCAGGGTGCCCACGCTTCCTCTCACAGCAGCGCCACTGGATGACGTCATCATTCAGTGGCCGGCTGTGGCATAGAGTAAGCGCGGGCGCCGTACAGATGAGATGTGAGGTGTATGTCTCTGTGTGTGTCAGTGTGTGTGTGTGTAATGCGGTGCTTTGTGTGTGTATATGAGAGAGTGCTGCGGTGCTGTCTGTGTGTGGTGCTGTATGTGTGATGGTGGTGGGGGAGGCAGTGATGGTGGTGAGGAGACAATGATGATGATGGTGAGGCGATGATGATGGGGAGGCAATGATGATGATAATGGGGAAGCAATGATAATGATGATGGGGAGGCAATGATGATGATAATGGGGAGGCAATGATGATAATGGGGAGGCAATGATGATAATGGGGATGTAATGATGATGATGATGGGGAGGCAATGATGATAATGGGGAGACAATGATGATAACGGGGAGGCAATGATGATGATGATGATGATGGGGAGGCAATGATGATGATGGGCGACAATGATGATGATGGGAAGGCAATGATGATAATGGGGGGCAATGATGATGGGGAGTCAATGATGATAATGGGGAGGCAATGATAATGGGGAGGCAATGATGATGGGGAGGCAATGATGATGGGGAGGCAATGATGATTGGGAGGCAATGATGATAATGGGGAGGCAATGATGATGATGGGGAGGCAATGATAATGATAATGGGGAGTCTTTCCACAGTGCCCTTTCCTGAGCCATAACAGTGCAGAACGCAGCACAGTACAGAGAGCTCCATATTTTGTATGGAGCATTATATGGGGACCAGTATCCTGTATGGAGCATTATTTGGGGTCCAGTATTCTTTATGGAGCATTATATTTGGCCCATAATATTGTATGGAGGACTGTACTGTCCAGTCTGTACTGTGCGCTGTGAGGATTTGGCGGTTTCTGAGCTATTGTAGAATTTACAATAGATATCACTCATGTAATGGAAGAAGTGAAGTGTTTGGTATTGTACTATACCCATATTTCTCTGCAGTATCTGTGCATCATGAATCGTGGTCTGTGTTAAAGGGGCCCACTGAGACTCTTTCGCCCGGAGCCCATAAAAACCTGGAGCCGGCCCTGGTCTCACCGATATACCATAGGTTACAAGGACACTCTAAAAGGTAGATAAACATGATCAGGATCACATGTCAAGTATTAGTTTATTTTGTAAAGCTTATGTGTATCTGGGTCCCTTTAACATATTCACACAATTTATACAAGAAAGACATGAAAAGCACTCCTTCTTTTGTTATGGTAGATTGGAAACTTTTTTTCAAATGATCCCTAATATTCCTATTCTTCCTATAAGAAAGCAATGGTGGCACTTTAAATTCCTCTATTTTGGGTAAACACTTTAACATCCCCCAATGCTTTCTAATAATGCTAGCAATATCCTTGCTCTCCTCAGTATAAGTTGTCACAAAGGTGATTCTAGTCGACTTTTTTTTATTTTTTTGTTCCCAATAATTCTGATCTCTCCCGTTCAAAGACTTTCTTTTTTGGTAATTTCCATAAAATTTTTAAGATAACCCCTTCACAAAAACTTATTAACCATAGAGTCCATTACCCCACTAGCTTCTTCAGTATCTTTCACAATCTTTCTTACTCTCAGTAACTGGCTTAGAGGTATCGATCTCACCATACTGCGAGGATGTTGACTGTCATATGTCAATAAATTATTCCTATCAGTACTTTTAACTAATAATGTTGTTATTAAGTGTTCATTTTTTTGCTTGACCAATACGTCTAAAAATTGCAAATCTGTCCTTGAGGACACTAAAGTGAACTTAATAGATCAATTTGATTCAAAAATCGATTAAAATCTTCCAATTCATCCTGGGAGCCTGTCCATAGGAGGAAGACATCATCTATGTATCTCCACCACACCAACACATGTCTGAAGTGGTGGGACACATAGACAAGGTCATCCTCCAAGACCCCCATAACCAAATTAGCATATGCAGGGGCCATATTGGCCCCCATAGCTGTACCACATTTTTGAGAATAAAAAACATCCCCAAAAAGAAAATAACTCAGCTTCAAAATTATTTCCAACAATTTTAAAATGAATGTTTTTCCTTCCAAAGAAAAATTAGCTGAATCCAACTTTCTTCTTACTGCATTCAATCCACTATCATGATCTATTGAAGTGTATAGGAAAACAAACAATGTCAAATTATGCCATAATCACTTCCCCATTGAGATGTACAGTCTCTAACTTATTTAAAAAATCTGTTGTATCTTGTACATAATATTTATTTTTTTTTGCTATTGGATTTAAAATCTTATCCAAAAACACTCCCATCTTACTAAACACAGAATCAACTCCTGACACTATTGGACGTCCGGGTGGGTCTTTAAGGAATTTATGTATCTTAGGGATAACATATAATACTGGTCTATGTGGAGTCTCAATTAATAAATAATCATGTAAATTCTGATCTATAACTTGCATATACAGTACAGACCAAAAGTTTGGACACACCTTCTCATTCAAAGATTCTTCTGTATTTTCATGACTATGAAAATTGTAGAATCACACTGAAGGCATCAAAACTATGAATTAGCACATGTGGAATTATACATTACACTTTACAAAAAAGTGTGAAAGAACTGAAAATATGTCTTATATTCTAGGTTCTTCAAAGTAGCCATCTTTTGCTTTGATTACTGCTTTGCACACAGAAAAGGTGAACGGATGGACTCTACATGCCTAGTTCCCACCGTGAAGCATGGAGGAGGTGGTGTGATGGTGTGGGGGTGCTTTGCTGGTGACACTGTTGGGGATTATTCAAAATTGAAGCGGTGAGCGGTCCAGCTCACCCCAAACCATCTCGATTGAAATCAGGTCTGGTGACTGTGGAGGTAAGGTCATCTGGCATAGCACCCCAACACTCTCCTTCTTGGTCGAATAGCCCTTACACAGCCTGGAGGAGTGTTTGGGGTCATTGCCCTGTTGAAAAATAAATGATGGTCCAACTAAACGCAAACCAGATGGAATAGCATGCTGCTGCAAGATGCTGTGGTAGCCAAGCTGGTTCAGTATGCCTTCAATTTTGAATAAATCCCCAACAGTGTCACCAGCAAAGCACCCCCACATCATCACACCACCTCCTTCATGCTTCACGGTGGGAACCAGGCATGTAGAGTCCATCCGTTCACCTTTTCTGCGTGCAGAGCAGTAATCAAAGCAAAAGGTGGCTACTTTGAAGAACCTAGAATATAAGACATATTTTCAGTTGTTTCACACTTTTTTGTAAAGTGTAATGTATAATTCCAAATGCGTTAATTCATAGTTTTGATGCCGTCATTGTGATTCTACAATTTTCACAGCTATGAAAATACAGAAAAATCGTTGAATGAGAATGTGTGTCCAAACTTTTGGTCTGTACTGTACAACTTGCATATTTGAATGAGCCAAAATGGAGTTCTTGGGTGACGACCAAGGAGGACACCATTGTTGAAAAAAATCATAAAAAAGCCTGAAATTTGCCAAACTACATGTTGACAAGTCACAAAGCCTCTGGGAGAATGTCCTATGGACAGATGAGACAAAAATTGAACTTTTTGGCAATGCACATCAGTTCTATGTTCACAGATGGAAAAATGAAGCATATCTAGAAAAGAACACTGTCCCTACTGTGAAACATGGAGGAGGCTCTGTTATGTTCTGGGGCTGCTTTGCTGCATCTGGCACAGGGTGTCTAGACTCTGTGCAGGGAACAATGAAATCTCAAGACTATCAAGGGATTCTAGAGAGAAATGTGCTGCCCAGTGTCAGAAAGCTTGGTCTCAGTCGCAGGTCATGGGTCTTGCAACAGGATAATGACCCAAAACATACAGCTAAAAACACCCAAGAATGGCTAAGTGGAAAACATTGGACTATTCTGAAGTGGGCTTCTACGAGCCCTGACCTAAATCCTATTGAGCATCTTTGTAAAGAGCTGAAACATGCCGTCTGGAAAAGGCAACCTTCAAACATGAGACTACTGGAGCAGTTTGCTCTTGAGGAGTGTTCCAAAATACCTGACGAGAGGTGCAGAAGTCTCATTGACAGTTACAGGAATCGTTTGATTGCAGTGATTTCCTCAAAAGGTTGTGCAACAAAATATTAAGTTAAGGGTACCATCATTTCTGTCCTGGCCTATTTCATGAGGTTTTTTTTTTTTTTTTTTAATTCTGTGTAACATGGTTGCAAAGCAATGTCTGACTTTCATTTGATAATTTTCATAGATTTTTGATTTATTATTACTTTTGTCAGATTCAAGTTATTTCTGTCACCATTGTGGGTTTTTCTGTCATTAAACGAGGGGTACCAACAATTTTGACCACGTGTGTATCTATGTATTCTATGTGTACCTATCTATTCTAGCTATTCTATTCTTTCCTGTCAGTGTGATTTTACTGTATGCGACACATGAATTGTCAGCTTTTCAAAGGACACCGGTGCATTAAAATTGGACAACCATCGCATCGTCCGAGTGCTGTGCGATTTTTTTCTTTTTTTTCTTGCATCCATTGACTTGCATTGGCGAGTCTCATGTGAGATACACAGCAAATCGTAGCATGCTGCGATTTTTTTCTCAGTACGATTTCAGCTGAGAAAAAAATCACATATGAGATGTATCCCATTGAATAACATTGGTCAGGGTGTTATCCGACTTTTATCGGATTGCACTCAACCGTTTTTCTCGCAAAGGAGTATGAGCCCATAGATTAACAATGGGTTGAGGGCTGTGCGATGTTTTCTTGCATAGCACTCATCTGTATTCTATGGTAGTGTGACGCCGGCCTTCAGCCTCTCCTGCATGGGCGTACCCATATATATGGTATATACAGCGTAGTGTTGCATACACTGCTGTATTATACAATATACAACAGTTCTAATGCTCCATACCTAATATGCAGGATAATGTACAGTGTATATGATGTAACCTGTATAAGATGCGACATTGGATTGCCCCCCCCTAGTTTTGATCCTGGGTACGCCCATGCTCTCCTGTGCTGTAATATATATATATATATATATATATATATATATATTATATATATATAAAAAAACTGCATGGGTTCCCCTGTATTTATGATAACCAGTCGGGCAAAACTCATAGCTTGGGGTTGCAACCCACAGCTGTCAGTTCAGCAAGGCTGGTTAACGAGAATAGAGGGATCCCTGTTATGTTACGGTAGCTGAGGAGTGCAGGTAAAAAAGGAAATACACCAGAGCAGTTGGAATCTATGAGATTGCAGTACCCTGACTAACCACCGCAACTAGAGGCAGCCGTGGAGCGTTCCTACGTTGGTCCTAGACGCCTCGTCACAGCCTGAGAAACTAACTACACCTAAAGATAGAAATAGGAAAGCTATCTGCCCCGGAGCAGAACCCCAAAGATAATAGAAAGCCCCCAAACATGTAATGGCGGTTAGTCAAGAGGAAATACTGACACAGAAAGAAAATAGTATGAGCAAACGCTGGGGGCCCAAACTATCTAAATAGAAAAGGATAGGAAGGGTACTTACTGCAATCTCAGAAAACCCTGAAAAAACACCAACTCTACTAATTTCAAAATCACCTGAGATCACACGACCTCTACCACCTAAATTAGTTCTCTGGTGTAACAAAAACAAAACAGCAGCCACTGAAAAAAAAACTGGAAAAAGCAAAAGTACAAAACACAGTGGCTGGACTAAACTGAGAGGGCAAAAGCCCCCGGAGGGGACCCTGAAGGCCCCCACAGAAGTGCAGGACAAAATGCAAAAATATAGCAAAAACACAAAATAAGAAATTGTCTTATCTGAAAGCAGGAGATGCAGACACGACACAGCAGGCCACAAGGGAAACTGGAAAGAAGGATTCAGACCAGAACAATTGATCACCGGCAACCCTGATGGGAAAATGACTCCCTTACATAAGACCAATCAGTAACACCTGATTCCCAGTCCTCACAATCCTCACTAGTACCGCTTGTAACCACCAGAGGGAGCCTCTGCTCAGAACTCATCTCAAACCCATTCACAACAGTACCCCCCCCTTGAGGAGGGGTCACCGAACCCTCATTTGAGCAACCAGGTCGGTCAGGATGAGTTCTATGATACGCACGGATAAGTCTCCTAGCATGGATGTCCGAAGCAAACACCCAAGAATTGTCTTCCTGACCATAACCTCTCCATTTAACCAAATACTGGAGTCTTCGTCTAGAAAAACGAGAATCCAATATTTTCTCAACCACATACTCCAGATTGCCCTCAACCAAAACAGGGTCAGGAGGCACAGCAGCAGGAACCACTGGCTCAACAAACCTCTTCAACAAGGACTTGTGGAACACGTTATGGATCTTAAATGTCCCTGGAAGAAGCAAACGAAAAGAAACAGGATTAATAATCTCCATGATCTTATAAGGTCCAATGAACCTAGGCTTAAATTTAGGAGATGCTACTCTCATAGGAATATTCTTTGAGGACAACCAGACCAAGTCCCCCACTTTAAACCGAGGACCATCAGTCCTATGCCGGTTAGCAAACCGCTGGGCCTTCTCCTGAGAGAGGAACAACCTCTCCACTACCTGGTCCCAAATCTGCTGCATACGCTCAACAACAGAGTCAACACCTGGACAGACAGAAGCCTCCGTCTGTCCTGAAGAAAATCGAGGGTGAAACCCAGAATTACAGAAAAACGGAGACATCAAAGTGGCAGAGCTAGCCCTATTATTAAGAGCAAACTCAGCCAAAGGCAAAAAAGAGACCCAGTCATCCTGATCAGCAGACACAAAGCATCTTAGATAAGTCTCCAATGTCTGGTTTGTTCTCTCAGTTTGACCATTGGTCTGAGGATGAAATGCCGAGGAGAAAGACAATTGAACACCCAGTTTAGAACAAAAAGTCCTCCAAAATCTGGAAACAAACTGGACTCCTCTGTCAGACACAATGTTCTCAGGAATGCCGTGTAAACGAACCACGTGCTGAAGGAACAACGGCACCAATTCAGAGGAGGAAGGCAACTTAGGTAATGGCACAAGATGTATCATTTTGGAAAACCTATCACAAATTACCCAGATGGTGGTCATTCTCTGAGAAACAGGAAGATCGGAAATGAAATCCATAGAGATATGGGTCCATGGTCTCTTGGGCACAGGCAATGGCATCAACAAACCACTAGAGCGAGAGCAAGGCTTGGAGCGAGAGCAAGTCCCGCAGGACTGCACAAATTCCCTGACATCGCGAGACAAGGTAGGCCACCAAAAGGACCGACTAACCAACTCTCTGGTACCAAAAATTCCGGGATGCCCAGCCAATGCGGAACAATGAATCTCAGACATCACACTCTTTTTCCATTGGTCCGGGACAAACAATTTTCCAACAGGGCAGCGCTCGGGCCTATCCTCCTGACACCCCTCCAGAGCAAGTCTCAAATTGGGCGAGATGGCGGAAAGAACTACACCCTCCTTCAAAATAACAGAGGGATCAGATAGCTCAGGAGAGTCCGCAAGGAAACTCCTCGAGAGGGCATCCGCCTTAACATTCTTAGTGCCAGGAAGAAAGGAAACCACAAAATTAAAACGTGTGAAAAACAAGGCCCACCTGGCCTGTCTAGGATTGAGTCGCTTGGCAGATTCCAGATAGACCAGATTCTTATGGTCCGTAAGGACCACCACCTGATGTTTGGCTCCCTCCAGCCAATGTCTCCACTCTTCAAAAGCCCACTTCATGGCCAATAACTCCCGATTACCCACGTCATAATTACGTTCAGTAGGAGAAAATTTTCGAGAGAAAAAGGCACAAGGGTTACTTTTAGAGGTCTCTGGATCTTTTTGGGACAAAACGGCACCTGCCCCAATTTCAGAGGCATCAACCTCCACCTGAAATGGCAGAGAAACATCAGGCTGCCGTAGAACAGGAGCAGAAGTGAATCTCTGCTTAAGTTCCTGAAACGCAGAGACTGCCTCAGGAGGCCAATTCACCACATCAGAACCCTTTCTGGTCAAATCAGTTAATGGTTTAACAATAACCGAGAAATTACCAATAAATTTACGATAAAAATTGGCAAAACCCAAAAATCTCTGAAGAGCCTTTAATGAAGTAGGTTGGACCCAATCACAGATGGCCTGAACCTTGACCGGGTCCATTTCAATAACAGATGGGGACAAAATGAATCCCAGAAATGAGATCTTCTGTACGCCAAAAAGACACTTTGATCCCTTCACATACAGAGCATTCTCTCTCAAAATCTGGAATACAGTTCGAACATGTTTCACATGAGAGTCCCAGTCATTAGAAAAAATCAAGATATCATCCAAATAAACAATCAGAAACTTGTCCACAAAATCCCTGAAAATGTCATTCATGAAGGACTGGAAGACGGAAGGAGCATTAGTGAGCCCAAAGGGCATCACAAGGTACTCAAAATGCCCTTCAGGGGTGTTAAATGCCGTCTTCCATTCATCCCCGTGCTTAATGCGAATAAGGTTATACGCCCCCCTGAGGTCAAGCTTGGTAAACCAAGTAGCGTTTTTCACCCTGGAAAACAGGTCAGAAATCAAGGGTAACGGGTATTGATATTTCACAGTAATATTGTTCAAGAGACGATAATCAATACACGGCCTTAATGAACCATCTTTTTTGGCCACAAAGAAAAAAACGGCACCTAAGGGTGAAGAGGATGGTCTGATATGACCCTTCTCCAATGATTCCTTGATATAAGACCGCATAGCGTCATGTTCAGGTACAGACAAGTTAAAAAGGCGACCTTTAGGGAATTTACTACCTGGCACTAATTCAATAGCGCAGTCATAGCTCCTATGGGGAGGTAAGGATGCAGATTTACTTTCGCTAAACACATCAGAAAAATCAAACAAAAAGTCAGGAACATCCTCAGCCTGGGGGGAGGCAGAAAAAACAGGAGTGTTGGTATTAACACATTGGCAGCCCCAACTGGTTACAGACACAGATTTCCAATCCAAAACAGGATTATGAGACTGTAACCAAGGGAAACCCAGCACTATAATGTCATGCAGATTATATAGAACCAAAAATTTGCAGCACTCCTGGTGATCAGGTTCAACCCTCATTATCACCTGAGTAGAAAACTGGGGTTTATTCTCAGCCAAAGGGGTAGAAAAACGATCCCCGTAAAGGAAAAGACTTTGTAGGGGGTTTTTAAAGGGGAAAAAACAACGTTTTGCAAAAAACATAAACCATCAGGTTAATAGCTTCTCCCGAATAACGAAAGCCTGACAGAAAAGAGGAAGAAGCAAATCAGAGTGACAGTTAATAAAAAATTAGTCTAAAAAATACCCAAGCAACTTAGCGTG
>JARQOD010013788.1:0-13821 GCA_033576555.1 Oophaga sylvatica
AATCCAGTCAGTATCTGGTGACGGTCCCTCGCCTCCATCATCAGTATCTGCTGACTGCCCATCGCCTCCATTATCAGTATCTGGTGACTGCCCATCGCCTCCATCATCAGTATCTGCTGACTGCCCATCGCCTCCATTATCAGTATCTGGTGACTGCCCGTGACCTCCATCATCAGTATCTGCTGACTGCCCATCGCCTCCATTATCAGTATCTGGTGACTGCCCATTCCCTCCATTATCAGTATCTGGTGACTGCCCATCGCCTCCATTATCAGTATCTGGTGACTGCCCGTGACCTCCATCATCAGTATCTGCTGACTGCCCATCGCCTCCATTATCAGTATCTGGTGACTGCCCATTCCCTCCATTATCAGTATCTGGTGACTGCCCATCGCCTCCATTATCAGTATCTGGTGACTGCCCATTCCCTCTGAGTCGCACACGGTACCAGGGCTTATGGGGTACTCGGCACCGAGCCCGTTCACTTCAATGGGGGAGAGGTCACGGGTAGCGCAGCTCGGTCCGTTGCCCTGGGCGCTCATTCAAAGGGGGATAATATTTACAGGGGATTGTAGTAATTGTTCGTGACGCCACCTGTGGTTTCTGATCAGGGTGACCAGCGCTGCAGGGTGAATCCTCTGAGGGGTTGTTATTGGGCAGCAAGATGTTAAGTCCCCCACAGGCGAGACTGGATCCCTCAGGGTAAATGGCGGTGCAGGGTGCAGGCAATAAGGCAGACACACACAAGTCAGTCTCTTTCCATACCTTTACTGGTGGTATTTGCAGGTATGTCCCGGGAAGCTGCTCAGGGTGGAGGATGCACATCCAGGTAATCACTGAGTAGGTTTAAGGCCTCCTTACTTCTTTATGTGTGAGTTTCCAACCTGCATAAAGCTAAGTTCAACTCTGTGTATAACAGCTACGCCCGGCCGACATTGTGGTGGAGCCTTCTTTTGGCAAGAACTAAGTCTATGGCTGATCAGGCCCGACTCCTGTTCTCCCTGACCCCGGTTACGTATCAGCACAATAGGGCCCCTCTGCGACCTGAAGTCCAGCAGGGATTCCGGTTTTCTCCCACTAGCCGTGAAGGTTCTAGCAAGCTTCGGACCCGGTGTCCGGTTGTGCAGAGTGGAGGCAGCTAACGTTGCTATATCACCTCGGTCACTCTTTCCCTTTGTCACCACTCGCCCGTCGCCCTACTCACACCCTTAACATAAGCACGGGTAACAGTAGGTATAGTCGTCAGCTTCCTTCCTTCCACAGCTCACTGACCGTTTCTCAGTCGACTCGATGTTATGATAACTGTAGTCCCCTTCCTTCTTTTCCTTCATAGACTCTGTCCAGAGCAGCTCTCAGGACCTTCCGTCAGACTGAATTCACGCTCGCTCCGAGAGTCACTTTCCACATTCATTGGGAACTAACAGTCAGACTGTTCCAAGATAACAGTTTGCCTTCTTTCCTCTGTCTCATCTGACAGGAATCACCACACGTCTGAACTCGCACAGCTCAGACCAAGCTCTGACTAGAAAAAGCCCCACTGCTACGTCTCCCACACCCTTATATCTTCTAAGGCTCCCTCTGGTGGAACTATAGGGAAGTGTGAGTGTGAATGAATATCAGGTTTTCGTAATTACCTTTCTGTGCATACTCCAGGGAACATGTGTACCAAGCGCAGCTGGGCCACACATCCCCCCTAGTTATCGTCAGCACTCCCGGGCTGAAAAAGAAAAACAATTTTTATAATAACAACAAACATAACTCATCCCTTGCGGGAGGTAAGGACACTTCAACGTTACATTGTGTACAAATTGCAAATAGAAAAATATCAAAATACTTCCACAGTGCAAATAAATACAAGATTCTTGTGGAGGACCCTTACCAAACCTCCACGGTGGTCCTGGGTGGGCTGCAGGACTTCTCTGCTGCAGACCTCACTCAAGGCCACACCATACGGGTTTTTCTTCAGCGGTAGATATGGCTTTACGTAAAACCAAGATGGGGCACCGAAGTGCTAACTATTTACAACTAAAGTTCTGTGCTGCAAGAGTCCTCAGCACGCAGTCCTTCGCATAAGAACATTTCACATTCACATAATAGTTCACATTACCCAACTGGGGTATACTATTTCAAATTGTGCATCATCATCACATATTATCAACATTCAATAAAGTGCAAATCTTCATAACTTTTTACAGTTGCAGCAAACCCTGTCTGGGTCCTACTGTTCTTCTTTGTAAATTGCGATTACTTCTTCCATACCTGGGGCTGGAAGTATGCGGTGCGCTCTGGAACGCATCACTAGAAAATCATGTACTGCTACCTGTGTCTGGGTAGCCACAGTCCTTGTTTCAATTTTGCGTTCAGCTGGAGGCCTTACAGGTGCCTCTTCCAAGTACAGGTCTGGCTCAATAGGGGTCGCTGTGCTCTGCAGCGTTTCCAATTGGGACGCAGTTGTGCGCAGTAGCTTAATTGGGGACGCACTAGCCTGCTGCGTTGCAGAATAGGATGCTGGGCAGGAAGCAGGTGCGCACAGTGACTTAGTTGGATACGCACAAGGCTGTTGCAATGCAGAGTAGGATGCAGGTGCGCGGCCTGGCGCTAATGTGGTTGTGACTTGGGACGCTGAGACACGGGGTACATTGCCGGCTTCAGGGACGGGGTCGCTGACACGGGAGACATTCAGGGCATACCACCCCTTAAGACCCCAATGCCGTGTGTAGGTGACTACATCCCCTATAATTAGATCCCTTCCCGGGTTTCCCTCTGGCAGGTGAGACTCCACATCCCTGCGGTTGACAAATACCTCCTGGTACAGGCCTGGTTCATGGATGAACCCCCAGCCTCCCCGGAGTTTGAAGTCTCTAATAGCCCCCTGGCGCCGCGGTTCCCGGAGCGTACCTTTGTCTCGCCTGACGTTGTCCTTGTCAGCGAGATCCTTTTCCCGGTACCTCTGGCGAAGCTGCTGCGCCTCTCTCTGCTCCTGCTGCTGCCGCTGCTCATGCTCACGGCGTCGCCACTCGTTCTCCATCTGGGCGGCGTATTCCACATCGTCCAGGTACTCCATCTCCTCCCAATCGATCTCCATCACGGACGGCTGGGTCTCCTCTGTCGTCCCTACCGGGGGACTGCATTCCGCTGCGGCCTCCAGGCCTGGCTGACATTCGGGTCCGGGCAGGGCCTCCTCAGCCTCCTTCCCTCCCGCCTCGTCCCCGGCGGAGTCAGGATCAGCACTTTTGGGGCCGGTCTCCGGTTTTTCATCAGCCGCTGGCAGTGGTGGCGCAGGTAACGGTGGTGCATCCAGGGGGGAAAGCGTCGCGTCCCACAGCAGCCGCTGTTTCAGGGCACGCCAGCTTTTCTCCATCGCCTCCATCTCTTCACGGTGCCGGGCCATGTCCCTTAGCACCGCATCCACCTCCTCCACTTTCTGAATTCTTTGATCGGTCTCCTGACCTGGGGACGGCTCAGGCACAGGCAGTAGCTCTTCAGGGGAACGGGGTCTGCGCACCGCCGTTCCTCCACACAGCGTCTCCTGTCCTTCCGCCATCTCACTCCAGGCCAGACTGTGTTTCCCATCTGGAACAATCTGGTCTCTTCCGTGGAGGCGGGACTTTCGCTTTCTCTTCTTAGCATAGAGGATGAAGAGGAGGCGGATTTCACTTGCAGTAGGGCAAGCTCTCACATTGTAATAGCATTTAGACAGGGCGCCCATTACTTTCGCGCCACAGGGGGGGGTACGCCCACGAAGGCACGCCCACCTTCTTCACCAGCGCCTCAGGGCGCAAATATGGCGGCAAAATGGCGGAAAATGGCGCCCAAAATCACAAAAACTGCACACAGTCTTTTTGCACAAAACAGTCCATTTTAGGCACACAGGACTCACATATAGTAAGCTTCGTATCCTGTTCGTGACGCCAAAGATGAGTCGCACACGGTACCAGGGCTTATGGGGTACTCGGCACCGAGCCCGTTCACTTCAATGGGGGAGAGGTCACGGGTAGCGCAGCTCGGTCCGTTGCCCTGGGCGCTCATTCAAAGGGGGATAATATTTACAGGGGATTGTAGTAATTGTTCGTGACGCCACCTGTGGTTTCTGATCAGGGTGACCAGCGCTGCAGGGTGAATCCTCTGAGGGGTTGTTATTGGGCAGCAAGATGTTAAGTCCCCCACAGGTGAGACTGGATCCCTCAGGGTAAATGGCGGTGCAGGCAATAAGGCAGACACACACAAGTCAGTCTCTTTCCATACCTTTACTGGTGGTATTTGCAGGTATGTCCCGGGAAGCGGTTCAGGGTGGAGGATGCACATCCAGGTAATCACAGAGTAGTTTAAGGCCTCCTTACTTCTTTATGTGTGAGTTTCCAACCTGCATAAAGCTAAGTTCAACTCTGTGTATAACAGCTACGCCCGGCCGACATTGTGGTGGAGCCTTCTTTTGGCAAGAACTAAGTCTATGGCTGATCAGGCCCGACTCCTGTTCTCTCTGACCCCGGTTACGTATCAGCACAATAGGGCCCCTCTGCGACCTGAAGTCCAGCAGGGATTCCGGTTTTCTCCCACTAGCCGTGAAGGTTCTAGCAAGCTTCGGACCCGGTGTCCGGTTGTGCAGAGTGGAGGCAGCTAACGTTGCTATATCACCTCGGTCACTCTTTCCCTTTGTCACCACTCGCCCGTCGCCCTACTCACACCCTTAACATAAGCACGGGTAACAGTAGGTGTAGTCGTCAGCTTCCTTCCTTCCACAGCTCACTGACCGTTTCTCAGTCGACTCGATGTTATGATAACTGTAGTCCCCTTCCTTCTTTTCCTTCATAGACTCTGTCCAGAGCAGCTCTCAGGACCTTCCGTCAGACTGAATTCACGCTCGCTCCGAGAGTCACTTTCCACATTCATTGGGAACTAACAGTCAGACTGTTCCGAGATAACAGTTTGCCTTCTTTCCTCTGTCTCATCTGAGAGGAATCACCACACGTCTGAACTCGCACAGCTCAGACCAAGCTCTGACTAGAAAAGCCCCCACTGCTACGTCTCCCACACCCTTATATCTTCTAAGGCTCCCTCTGGTGGAACTATAGGGAAGTGTGAGTGTGAATGAATATCAGGTTTTCGTAATTACCTTTCTGTGCATACTCCAGGGAACATGTGTACCAAGCGCAGCTGGGCCACACACCTCCATTATTAGTATCTGGTGACTGCCCGTGACCTCCATCATCAGTATCTGCTGACTGCCCATCGCCTCCATTATCAGTATCTGGTGACTGCCCATTCCCTCCATTATCAGTATCTGGTGACTGCCATCGCCTCCATCATCAGTATCTGGTGACCATCCCTCGCGTCCATCATCAATATCTGCTGACTGCCCATCACCTCCATCATAAGTATCTGGTGACTGCCCGTACCCCCCATTATCAGAATCTAGTAACTGTCTATCCCCTGAACATCACCCTTTTCTTGGGGCTTCTTCAGTAGAGCATGAACAGCAATGGCAGCAGTACAATGTAGCACTATTAAACACAGTGGACTGCCAGCAGCTTTGTGGCTGGTGTGACTGGTGTGGCCAGTGTGGCTGGTGTAGCAGATGTGACTGGTATGGCTGGTGTGACTGGTGTGGCAGGTCTGGTTGGTGTGGCACATGTGACTGGTGTGGCAGATGTGACTGGTGTGGCCGGTGGGACTGGTGTGGCCGGTGTGACTGGTGTGGCCGGTGTGACATGTGTGGCTCGTGTGGCCAGTGTGGCTGGTGTGGCCAGTGTGACAGGTGTGGCTGGTGTGGCAAGTGTGGCAGATGTGACTGGTGTAGCAGGTGTGCTGGTGTGACTGGTTTGGCTAGTATGACTGGTATGGCCGTTGTGACTGGTGTGGCAGGTGTAGTGCAGGAGTAGCTGGTGTGGCCGGTGTGGCAGGTGTGATTTGTGTAGCAGGTGTGACTGGTGTGGCTGGTGTAGCAGATGTGGCAGGTGTACCTCCAGTGGCTTGTGTGGCAGGTGTGACTGGTGTAGCCGGTGGGACGTGTGTGTCAGGTGGGACTGGTGTGGCCGGTGAGGCAGATGTGACTGGTGTAGCAGGTGTGACTGGTGTGGCTGGTGGGACTGGCGTGACAGGTGTGGATGGTGTGGCCAGTGTGACAGGTGTGGCAGATGTGACTGGTGTAGCAGGTGTGCTGGTGTGGCTGGTGTGACTGGTTTGGGTAGTATGACTGGTATGGCCGGTGTGGCTGGTGTGACTAGTATGACTGGTGTGGCAGGTGTGACTGGTGTGGCAGGTGTAGTGCAGGTGTAGCTGGTGTGGCTGTTGTAGCTGGTGTGGCAGGTGTGACTTGTGTGACTGGTGTAGCAGATGTGGCAGGTGTACCTCCAGTGGCTTGTGTGGCAGGTGTGACTGGTGTTGCCGATGTGACTATTGTGGCTGGTTTGACTGGTGTGGCAGTGCAGTGGCCACGGCTGGAGCACCACACTAGAAAGTTAAGATGGGGCAAGCAAGTAGTTTCTTGGCAGTTCAGGGCCATCATTGGCAGTCCCAGCAGCAGCTGTACCACAATATGTAAAACATGATGGAGAGTGAAAAACCCAAAGAAAAAAAACTAAATGAGCACATGCCCTACAGAAAGTAAATAGTAATAGTGCATGTAAAAAACATAGGGGACTTGGTTACGCTTCCTATGTACGTAGTACTTGGAACCACTTTGATGAAAAAGCATAAAAGCCATCCCACGACCTAGCCAGCAGGGACAGGAGAGGAACTGCTGCTATAGTGTGTGATTGATGTAATGTTGTGTCAGAGCCAGGTTAAGTGTCTCCATCTTACCTGAAAGGTGGGATACCACACCTATGGTTGAGGTGCAGTACCTCTGTGGTGACTGGACCCTCAGGGGCGCCACAACCCTCCCTGACATGACACTGGAGGCTTGACATGGCAGCACTACCATAGCAAACTGGGCTAGTTCTAGCCACTGCTCCAATTTGTTGACCCAGATGTCCAAGGCATCGGGACTCAGGGTATCTGTCTGACAAAGGACACGGTCTAGGTACGACTCCACCTGGCGGTTAGGATGCTGCATCTGTGTTTGCTGGAGTGGGTCAGGTCGTCACAATGGCAGTGGCAGAAAAATCATCTGGTCCTTCATGTGAAATATACTGTAGGTGTTGCTGCTGCCTCGGGTACTTGTTGTGCCCCTAACTCTGGCAAATGCAGGGGAATGTTGTGTCGGCACTGACTGCAGAAGGGACTGCTGGTCAGTCTTGTGGACAGCAGATGTTTGCTAAAGGAAGTCTTTGCAGAGCAGGTAATAGAGCTTTCATAGTAGTAAGCCAATATGGACTCCCTTTTTGAAGCTGGAAAAAATTCCTTTCCTCATTTTGCTTTTATAGCAAGGGTTTAATAGCGTGGATATCCAATAGTCATCATTTTGCTTCATGTTAACGATACGCCTGTCCTCCTACAAGCATCGCAGCTTACAATCTGCCAACATGACTTATAGCCTCTTTGTTTCATTTTCGTAACCCCACTACAATGGTTGCTTGTCATGGACAAAATCAAAGTCATCATCATTTGTACACGTTCTGCCTTATTTCCTGCCTGCGTCAAGTCCATGGCCTCATCCACTTCCACCTGATGCTGCTCCTACTACATTAAATCCTGCAGCATGTGACATGGACCATGAGGGTCCCCATTAGACACAAAGGGCTTCAGTAGGTGACGCAGTCACACATCCCTCGTTGGCTGTCCAAATGGATCACAAATTAACCCATGCTCTGGTTTGACTGCAGCATGATGTCGTCTGTCACTTCTTTACGGTGTTCATACAAACATAGCAACATATATAGTGTTGAATTCCAGCATGTTGCAATGTTGCAGATCAGTTAATCTCCGGCAGCCCTTTTTTTCACAAAGCCAGTAGGGTGTGCTTTGCCACATAACAAATATTGAAATGTTCTGAACATTTCTGGCCACAGTCACCACCTTTCTAAAGCGTGTATATGTGCAAAAAGAAATCTGGCACTATTAAATTCAGGACATGGCAATGCATAAAGCGTGGCTTATTTTGCCAAACCGGTAGGCAGCTAGAATATTCCTGGAATTGTTGCTCACCACTCTTCTGATTTTCAGTTTATGGGGAGCCAGCGAGTTGCCTCTTGATGCACAGCAGCAAATCTTCCGCTATGTGGCTTTTCTCCATCAGGCTTTCAATACTGCTTGGCAGCACTTTGACTTGCATGAGCGAAAATAACGAAAGTTTTGTGTGGAATCAACGATGTGTCCTGTGCTGGTTGGGTGTGAGGTCCTGTTAGTTGGGAAGGATCTGAAGGAGGTGTAGAAGGACACCAATAACCACTGCCTGGTAGGAGAAACAGACGTAGCCTCCAGTCATCGAGGCCTTACTGCCTTTTCCGGATGTGGTGGTGCATCGTTGTCACTTAAAACATTCACCCAGTGAGCAGTGAAACTCATGCATTGTCCCCGGCCATAGTTGCTGGTCCAGATACACATAGTGCAGTGCACTTTGAGCTCAAAGTCCAGAGACCCTCTTATGTTCTCCTACTCATCAGAGAGCGGGCACCAATTCCTGCAAGAAATAATGGCATCTGGGTATCTTCCAGTGAAGCTGTACGCACGCCATCATTTTTTTGAAAGGCAGCAGCATTCACAAGCTGGTAAGGTAGCAACTGCACCACCAGCAATTTGACCAGGTGAGAGTTTAGTAGACAAAATAGCCGATGACTGGGAGCATATGGTGGTTTTCTCGCCACACAATATGCAATAGATATTTGACATTTCAATGGAGGAGGAGACGTGCTCAGACTACCGCACGTGGAAAAGGAGGATAACGATGACAGTGGTGAGGATGACACTGTACAGGTGGTGAGAAGGGGGAGCAGGACAACTTGAGGCTTGCTCTGATTGATGGTCGGCTTGACTTTTCCTAATGAACAGGTGAAGTCGCTGCATGGGCTGATGGAGAGCTGTATTCTTGGTCTCTACAAAAGCCAGGAAAAGCCGATTTAGCCAAAAAGGAAGGTTTTCATGCACGTCACCCGCTGCGTTTGTCAACAATGCCAGCAACTTCCTCCTCTGATGACCTCAACTCCTAGTCACCCCTGTCTGGATCCCAGGTTTTGTCCAACACAGAATCATCATCATCTTCCGCTCTTTGCCCCCTGACTGATTCCCACCCCGAGGTTTGTCCTGGCTCAGAGTGTTACTACAAGTCAGCTCGCAGATCTGCAACGCAGTGTTGTGCATCTCCTCTGGTACCATGTCCTTCAAGAACAAAGGCTGACTATTCATGTCTTACAATCTATCAACTGCAAGAAGTTTTTTCTGGTTTAGCATGTTCCTTAGCCACAGGGTGCTGTGGTTCAGGGTATTTTGGGCAAAATAGAAATAGCAGAATTTCCAATCTGTGTACAACATTATCTATTATGGTCAGGGGTGGACATACCGCATGTGCAGCCTATGTGGCTGCACCGGGCCCGGAGGTGGAGGGTGATCCCTGCAGGGTGGCTAATAATGAGGGCAATCTGGCCTATTTATCTGGCCCCGAGGCTCCCTGGCCAGATTGCCCTCATGTACGGCAGGCAGGGAGCGATCCCTGCAGCTCCGCTGCCTACAAGAGAAAATACTAGCGAAACAGAGCTGCAGCGATCTGTCCTGCTTCCTGCCCGCACTTACTGTCCCACACAGACAGCAGCACGGCTGGATGACATCATCATTCAGCGGCCGGCTGTGCCTGAGAGAGGAAGCTGCTGGCGACGGTGATGCTGCGGGAGAGTGGGAGAGCGTGCGGAGAGGTGAGAGGTGCTGTGTGTGTTTTTTTTGTATGCATGTGTGTTGTGTGTGTGTGTAGAGATGAGTGGTGGTGTGTGTGTGCGCGCGTGCATAGCGCTGCGTGGGAACGTGCAGAGAGGTGAATGGTGCTGTGTGTCTGTGTGTGTAGGTGGAGGATAGGGCAATGATGGGGGTGATGGGGTGAAGGCAATGATGGGGTGATGGAGAGGGCAATGATGGGAGTGGTGGGGAGAAAGCAATGATGGAGGTGGTGGAAAGGGCAAGAATGGGGATGGTGGGGGAGGAGGAAATGATGGAGGTGGTGGAATGGACAATGATGGTGGTGGGGGAGAAGGCAACGATGGAGGTGGTGGAAAGGACAATGATGTTGGTTGTTATGAATGTGCTAGAGATGGTTTCTGAGCAGAGGCTCTCTCTGGTGGTTACAGACAGTACTGAACCTTTCAGCGAGGATTAGCAATCTGGGTTCACTGACTGGTCTGATATAAGGGAGGTTTCCTCCCATGATGGTTGCCGGTGATCAATTGTTCTTGTCTCAATTGTGGTTTCTTGTTGTGAATGGGTTTGAGATGAGTTCTGAGCAGAGGCTCCCTCTGGTGGTTACAAGCGGTACTAGTGAGGATTGTGAGGACTGGGAATCAGGTGTTACTGATTGGTCTTATTTAAGGGAATCATTTTCCCATCAGGGTTGCCGGTGATCAATTGTTCTGGTCTGAATCCTTCTTTCCAGTTTCCCTTGTAGCCTGCTGTGTCGTGTCTGCATCTCCTGCTATCAGATAAGACAATTTCTTATTTTGTGTTTTTGCTATATTTTTGCATTTTGTCCTGCACTTCTGTGGGGGCCTTCTGGGTCCCCTCCGGGGCTTTTGCCCTCTCAGTTTAGTTCAGCCACTGTGTTTTGTACTTTTGCTTTTTCCAGTTTTTTCAGTGGCTGCTGTTTTTGTTACACCAGAGAACTAATTTAGGTGGTAGAGGTCGTGTGATCTCAGGTGATTTTGAAATTAGTAGAGTTGGTGTTTTTCAGGGTTTTCTGGGATTGCAGTAAGTGCCCTTCCTGTCCTTTTCTATTTAGATAGTTTGGGCCCCAGCGTTTGCTCATACTATTTTCTTTCTGTGTCAGTATTTCCTCTTGTCTAACCGCCATTACATGTTTGGGGGCTTTCTATTATCTTTGGGGTTCTGCTCCGGGGCAGATAGCTTTCCTGTTTCTATCTTTAGGTGTAGTTAGTTTCTCAGGCTGTGACGAGGCGTCTAGGACCAACGTGGGAACGCTCCACGGCTGCCTGGAACCTAGGATCCCCATGCCAGATTTGTTTTTAGGGGATCGAGCTAAGTTTCAGAATTTCAAAAATAATTGTAAATTGTTTCTTGCCTTAAAATCTAAGTCCTCAGGAAACGCAGCGCAGCAGGTTCAAATTATCATCTCTCTCCTGCGCGGCGATCCTCAGGATTGGGCTTTTTCCCTGATACCTGGGGATCCTGTTTTGAGTGATGTTGATGCATTTTTTCAGGTTTGGGGTTATTGTACGATGAGCCTAATGTCACTGATCAAGCTGAAAAAGCCTTGTTGGCATTAAATCAGGGGCTTGATGACGCTGAGTTATACTGTCAGAGATTCCGTAGGTGGGCAGTCCTGACCAAATGGAATGACGACGCTTTGGCGGCCCTTTTCCGGAAGGGTCTGTCGGATAATGTAAAGGATGTTATGGTGGGATTCCCTGTCCCCTCTGGTCTCAATGATTCTATGTCATTAGCGATTCAAATTGACAGACGTTTGCGTGAGCGGAGAAGTATGCGTGGAGTGGTGTTGCCTTGTGAGCCAGCTGCTGAGCCCATGCAGTGTGATGGAGTGGTGTCTGGGGCACAGCGTCATGAGTTTCGAAAGCGCAATGGGTTATGTTTCTACTGTGGTGATGCCTCTCATGCTATTTCAGTCTGCCCTAAGCGGGGAAGACATTTTGCACGCTCAGTTGTCTTGGGTAGTGTTCAGACTAAGTTTTTATTAACTGTCACTCTGATATGCTCTCTGTCCTCATTTTCTGCTCAGGCTTTCGTTGATTCTGGAGCAGCTATTAACCTGATGGATTATGATTTTGCTAAACATTGTGGGTTTCCCTTGATACCCCTACAGAAGTCTATTCCTTTACTGGGGATCGATTCTACCCCTTTGGCTGAGAATAAACCCCAGTTTTCTACTCAGGTGATAATGAGGGTTGAACCTGATCACCAGGAGTGCTGCAAATTTTTGGTTCTATATAATCTGCAAGACATTATAGTGCTGGGTTTCCCTTGGTTACAGTCTCATAATCCTGTTTTGGATTGGAAATCTGTGCTGAACCCGTTGGGGGTGCCAATGTTTAGTGCCAACACTCCCGTTTTCTCTGCCCTCCCCAGGCAGGATTTTGACTTTTTTTTTGATTTTTTTTGATTTTTAGCGAAAATAAACTGATCCTTACCCCCCCATAGGAGCTATGACGCGCTATTTATTGTGCAGGTTTTTTTAAAATTTCCCCAAGGGGCGCCCTTTTTTTTTTGTCTTACCTGAAAAGAGCAAAGGGCTTATTAAGGAATCATTTGGGGAAGGTCATATCGACCTCCCTTCACCCTTTGGGGCCCGGTTTTTTTTTTTGTGGCCAAAAAAATGGTTCATTTTTCCTTTTTGATTATCGCTTTGAACAAATTACTGGAAATACAATTCCGTTACCCCTTTATTTCTACCTGTTTTCCCGGGGTGAAAAACGCCTTGGTTTTCCCAAACTTGACCTAGGGGGGGTATAACCTTATTGCATTAAACCCGGGGGTGAAAGGAAGACGGGATTATACCCCCGAAGGGGTTTTGATACCCTTTTGTGCCCTTTTGGGGTACTAATGCCTTCGTCTCCAGTCCTTCTTTAATGCATTTTTTAGGGATTTTGTGGAAAAGTTTCTGATGTTTATTTGGATGTATTTTTTTTTTCTAATGAGGGGGACTTCTTAAAAATGTTCAAAATGTATTCCGATTTTGGAGAGAAGCTCTGTATGTGAAGGGACAAAGGTCTTTTGGGCGTACAGAAGTTCATTTTGGGATTATTTTGCCCCCAACTTTATTGAAATCCCCCCCGGGTCAAGGGGTTTCGGGCCCATCTGTGTTGGGCCCAAACCTATTTCATAAAGGCCTTCGAGTTTTTTTGGGTTTTTTGCCAATTTTTTCGAAAATTTTTTGGTTTTTCCTTTTATTGTTAAACATTATTTTTGAAAAAAAAGGGTTTAGTGGTGTTTTGGCCCCCTGGGCAGTCTTGCGTTTCGAATTGCAGAGTTTCACTTCTGCTCCTGTTTTTACGGGCCTGAGTTTTCAAAAGTTTAGGTGGGTTGTGCCTTAAATTTTGGGGAGGGCCGTTTTATCCGAGATAAAACCTTTTTAAAGTATGACACTAAACAATCCCCTTTGCGTTCCGTTAGGGTTTTGCTTTAAAAAATTTGAAAGGGGATTTTTCTAATGCAAATGTGGCTTTTGGAAATTAGTTAAACGACGCATCGCCTTTACGATCTTTTAAGATTTGCGGAAAAAAAAAATTTAAGGCGGATGCCCTCTTTTAGGGGTTTCTTGCGGTCTCCTGGTTTTCTGACCCCTGTTATTTTAAAGGGGGGGTGTTCTTTCGCCATCCGCCCAATTTGAGACTGGGTCTGGAGGGTTCAGGGGTACCGACGTGCCTTTGGGGAAATTTTTTTCCCAAAATGGAAAAAGATGTGATGTCTGAGTTTTTTTTTTTCCGCATTGGGGGCATCCCGGATTTTTTGGCCCGAGACTTGTTGGCGGTCCTTTTGGGGGCCTACTTGTCTGGACATCAGGAAAATTTTTGGGAGTCCTGGGGATTGCTCTCCTCCCAAACCCCGCTCTCGCTCTAGGGTTTGTTAAAGCCATTCCCGTGCCCCAAAGGGGCTGGACCCCTAATTTTAGGGTTTTTTTCGACCCCCCTGTTTTGGAAAAGACCATCTGGGGATTGTGATGGTTTTTCCCAAATGTCATTTGGCCATTCCTAAGTTCCTTTCCCCAAATTT
>JARQOD010013789.1:0-13814 GCA_033576555.1 Oophaga sylvatica
GGTATCAGCGTACTCAGGACAAATTGGGGAACAACTTTTGGGGTCCAATTTCTCCTGTTACCCTTGTAAAAATAAAATATTGGGGCGAAAAAATCATGTTTGCAAAAAAAAAAAAAGATTTTTTATTTTTACGGCTGTGCGTTATAAACTTCTGTGAAGCACTTCGGGGTTCAAAGTGCTCACCACACATCTAGATAAGTTCCTTGTGGGGTCTATTTTTCCAAAATGGGGTCACTTGTGGGGGGTTTCTACTGTTTAGGCGCATCAGGGCCTCTCCAAATGCGACATGACGCACCCAGACCATTCCATCAAAGTCTGCAATCCAAAACGTCACTACTTCCCTTCCGAGCCCTGACGTGCGCCCTTACAGTAGTTTTCTCCCACATATTGGGTATCAGCATACTCAGGACAAATTGGACAACAACTTTTGGGGTCCAATTTCTCCTGTTACCTTGTGAAAATAAAAATATTGGGGGCGAAAAAAATCATTTTTGTAAAAAAAAAAAAAAGATTTTTTATTTTTTACGGCTGTGCGTTAAAAACTTCTGTGAAGCACTTTGGGGTTCAAAGTGCTCACCACACATCTAGATAAGTTCCTTGTGGGGTCTATTTTCCAAAATGGGGTCACTTGTGGGGGGTTTCCACTGTTTAGGCGCATCAGGGGCTCTCCAAATGTGACATGACGCACCCAGACCATTCCATCAAAGTCTGCAATCCAAAACGTCACTACTTCCCTTCCGAGCCCTGACGTGCGCCCATACAGTAGTTTTCTCCCACTTTATTGGGTATCAGCGTACTCAGGACAAATTGGACAACAACTTTTGGGGTCCAATTTCTCCTGTTACCCTTGTGAAAATAAAATATTGGGGGCGAAAAAATCATTTTTGAAAAAAAAAAAAAAGTTTTTTTATTTTACGGCTGTACATTATAAACTTTAGTGAAACACCTGGGGGTTCAAAGTTCTCACCACACATCTAGATAAGTTCCTTGGGGGGTTTCTAGTTTCCAAAATGGTGTCATTTATGGGGTTTCCACTGTTTAGGCAGATCAGGAGCTCTCCAAACACGACATGGCGTCCAGCCAATTCTGCGTTGAAAAAGTCAGACGGCGCTCCTTCCCTTCCAAACTCTGCCATGCACCCAAACAGTGGTTTACCCCCACATATGGGGTATCAGCGCACTCAGGACAAATTGCACAATAACTTTTGGAGTCTTGTTACCTTGGAAAAATAAAAATTGGGGTGAAAAGATCATTTTTGTGGAAAAAATATGATTTTTAAATTTTACGGCTCTACGTTATAAACTTGTGTGAAGCACTTGGGGGTTCAATTGCTCATCAAAAATCTAGATAAGTTCCTTAGGGGGTCTAGTTTCCCAAATGGGGTCATTTGTGGGGGGTTTCCACTGTTTAGGCACATCAGGGGCTCTCCAAATGCAACATGGCATCCAAACTCAATTCCAGCCAATTTTGGTTGGAAAAAGTCAAATGGTGCTCCTTCCATTCCGAGCTCTGCCGTGCGCCCAAACAGTGGTTTCCCCCACATATGGGGTATCAGCGTACTCAGGACAAATTGTACAACAACTTATGTGGTCCAATTTCTCCTGTTACCCTTGGGAAAATAAAAAAATTAGTGACTAAAAGATAATTTTTGTGGGAAAAAAATAGGATTTTTATTTTCATGCCCTGGCATTATAAACTTGTGTGAAGCACTTGGGGTTCAAAGTGCTCACCAAAGATCTAGATAAGTCCCTTAGGGGGTCTAGTTTCCAAAATGGGGTCACTTGTGGGGGGTTTCCACTGTTTAGGCTCATCTGGGGCACTGCAAACGGAACATGACCCCCATTAACGTCTGCATTCCAAAACGTTACTACTTCCTTTCCAAGCCCTGCCGTGCACCCAAACAGTTCCCCCCCCCACATATGGGGTATCAGCGTACTCAGAACAAATTGGACAACAACTTTTGGGGTCCAATTTCCTTGGGAAAATTCAAAAATTTGGGACTAAAAAATCATTTTTTGTGGAAAATTTTTTTTTTTTTTTTTTTTTTTCACACCCAGGCTTTATAAACTTTTGTGAAACACTTGAGGGTTCAAAGTGCTCACAACAGATCTAGATAAGTACCTTGGGGGGTCTAGTTTCCAAAATGGTGTCACTTGTGGGGGGTTTCCACTGTTTAGGCGCATCAGGGGCTCTCCAAACGCGACATGGCATCCAATCTAAATTCCAGCCAATTTTAGTTTGAAAAAGTCAAACGTCGCTCCTTCCCTTACGAGCTCTGCCGTGTACCCAAACAGTGGTTTTCCCCACATATGGGGTATTGGCGTACTCAGGAGAAATTGCATAACAACCTTATCTGTCCATTTTCTCCTTTTACCCTTGTGAAAATAAAAAAAAAGTTTGTAAAAGATAATTTTTGTGGCTAAAAAGTAAAATATTCATTTTTTCCTTCCACGTTGCTTTAGTTACTGTGAAGCACCTGAAGGGTTAATAAACTTCTTGAATGTGGTTTGAGTACCTTGAGGGGTGCAGTTTTTATAATGGTGTCACTTTTGGGTATTTTCTGCCATATAGACCCCTCAAAGTGACTTCAAATGTGAGGTGGTCCCTAAAAAAAATGGCTTTGTAAATTTTGCTGTAAAAATGAGAAATCGCTGGTCAACTTTTAACCCTTATAATTTCCTAACAAAAAAAAATTTTGGTTCCAAAATTGTGCTGATGTAAAGTAGACATGTGGGAAATGTTATTTCTTAACTATTTTGTGTGATATATTTCTCTGTTTTAAGGGAATAAAAATTCAAAGTTTGAAAATTGTAAAATTGTAAAAATTTTCGCCATATTTGCGTTTTTTTCAAAAATAAACGCAAGTTATATCGAAGAAATTTTACCACTAACATGAAGTACAATATTGTCACGAGAAAACAATCTCAGAATCGCGCAGATCCGTTGAAGCGTTCCAGAGTTATAACCTCATAAAGAGACAGTGGTCAGAATTGTAAAAATTGGCCCGGTCATTAACGTGCAAACCACCCTTGGGGGTGAAGGGGTTAAATAAATAGAACAAAAAAAAAACCATAACTTCACATTCACAGAATACATCAATAACATCAATACATCATGGTGAAGGAAAGAATGTGACTCGCACCACACTGAAGTGGTTACCAGGGCTATGGGGTACTCGGAGCCGAGCCCAATGATTTCTATGGGAGTTGTCACTGGCAGCGGGACTCGGTCCGTGGCCCTGGCAGTCAAGCGATGGGGGATATTTACAGGGGATTATTAGGATAGGTAGTTCGTGACGCCACCTGTGGTATCTGGTTAATTGGACCAGCGCTGCTATAATGATCTTCACAGGGGATGTTATGGGGCAGCTGGGTGGTAGGTCTCCCACAGGTGAGACTGGTCCCTGGAAGTCTATGGTGATGAAGCAGGGGGTAGATGATAATTCAGTCACACACAAAATAGCTTCTTTTCATACCTTTTACTTGAAGGTGTTTCAGGAAGATCCCGGGGAGCTGGTCGGGGTGGAGAATGCACACTCGGGTAGCCGCTGAGCAGGTTAGAGGCCTCCTTAACTTCTATATGTATGTGAGCCCAACTTGCCTGAAGCGAAGTTAACTCTGAACTCTCCAGCTTTCTCTATAGCTGTAATGCCTGGCCAACATTGTGGTGGAGCCTTCTAAGTGGTGAGAACTAAGTCCTTACTTTTGTCTGCGCTTGACTCAAAGTCCCGTTCTCCCTGACTCCGGTTACGTATTGACGCTTTGGGCTGCACTCTGCGACCTGTAGTCCAGATGCCTCCGGTTTTCTTGTTACTATGCTTGAAACACTAGCAACGCTTCGGACCCCGGTGTCCGGCAATTTAGTGCAGGTAATCCAATACCCAAGGCACTTCTTTCTGTCTTCTCCACTGCGCCTTCGCCCTGCTTCCCGCACTTAACATAAGCACTTGTAGCTTTCGATGGTGAGGTCAGCTTTCTCTAGGGCTCGCTGAGCAGCCCT
This sequence comes from Oophaga sylvatica, assembly GCA_033576555.1. Lineage (NCBI taxonomy): Eukaryota > Metazoa > Chordata > Amphibia > Anura > Dendrobatidae > Oophaga > Oophaga sylvatica. The sequence continues at coordinate 4,000 of JARQOD010013789.1, forward strand.
CAGTATCCTCTAAGTCCAGACTGGACTGACACTGAACTGATCTGTCCGAAGACAAGAAACAGATTCCACTACTCTCCCTCCTAGGTTGACTGACTCTGACTCCTCTCCCAGCTACGTGTCACTCCTTTTTATACCCCTGATGGGTGTGTCTAAAAGAGTGAGTGGCAGTGAATGCATATCAAGCGTTGCGATTACCTTCCTGTGCACTCTCCTGGATTTTATGTGTGCCTTACATAGCTGGGCCACACATCCCCCCTTTGTTAAACACAGCACTCCCGGGCTGTAAAAGAGAAAAAAAAAGAAAACATTTTTGTTTTGCATTAACAACAACATTTTAACACTTCCCATCCGGGAGGTAAGACTTCTTGAACGTTGCAATTTGTACATTAGAAAAAATACAAAAGTATCAAAATATCAAGACATGCTCATAAATACAGGATACTTGTGGAGGACCCACACCAAAAACCTCCCACGTGGGTCCTGGGTGGGCTGCAGGACTTCTGACTGCAGACCTCACTCTAGGCCACACCATACGGGTTTTTCTTCAGAGGTACTAGTAATGGTTTCGTGTAAAACCAAGATAATGCACCGTAGCGCAACTATTTACAAAGCAAGTTCTTGGGCTGGCACAGTCCACAGCCACGCAGTCCATGCAGAATAAAGGACACATATTTACATTTCAAGTATTCAAAAGAAACCACATTCCAATTTCAATACTGTAATACTATTAACTCTTTAAGCTCATTAACCTTGTACCCAGCCGGGTATTCTACTTTAAATATGTAAAACATCATCATACACAGCAATAAAGTGCAAATTGGCAAATCTTCTATCAAATTTTTACAATTCTTGGATACGGTAAACCCTGTCTGGGTCCTACCGGTCTTCACCTTTCTTGCTAATTTTGATAACGTCTTCCACTCCTGGGGCTGGAACGACGCGATGTTCCTTAGAACGCATTACAAACAAGTCATGACCTGCTATTAGCGTTTGAGTGGCCACGTTTCTCATTTTAACTGGTGACCCAATGGGTATTTCTTTTTTGTAGGACGCTGATTGCGTCGCTGCAGGGGCCACAGTAACTTGCGATGCTTGTCGCGTTGCTGAGATAGTCGCAGGGGGCTATGCAGAGTAGGTCGCCAATTGCGATGCAGAGGTAGTCGCAGATGAGTATGCAGGGGGCGATGCCGGAGCACGGCCTGGTGCGGTGAGAGCTCGGGACTGGGACGCTTCGGTACCGGCATCGGGGACGGGGTCACTGACGATGGAGACGTTCAGGGCATACCCCCCCTTTAAACCCCAGTGACGTGTGTAGCTCACTATGTCCCCATTTATCAGGTCCCTCCCTGGATGACCGATGGGCAAGTGGGACTCCACGTCCCGGCGGCTTACAAAGACCCCCTGATAGAGGCCCGGCTCGCGGATAAAGCCCCAGCCCTTGCGGAGCTGAAATTCTGCAACGCACCCCTGACGCCGCGGTTCCCGTCGGGTACCTTTATCTTTGCGGACCATCTCTTTGTCGGCGATGAACTTCTCATGGCATTCCTGTCTGTCTCGCTGTGTCTTTCTATCTTCCTCCTGCTGTCGTCTCACTTTCTCGCAGTGCTGCCAGGCATTTCCGGTTTGTAGGTCGTAAGTCACGTCGTCCAAACGCTCCATCTCATCCCAGTCGATTTCCAGCAACGATGGCTGGGACCCCTCCGGTGATCTTACCGGGGAACCGTACTCTGCTGTGGCCTCCTGGCCTGGCTGGCACTCTGGACCGGGCAGGACCTCCTCAGCCTCCTTCTCCTCCACCTCCGCATCGGTGGGATCAGGTACAGCACTTTTGGGGGCAGCCTCCGATCTCTCTTTAGCTTTCCTCAGCAGGGAACTTGGGAAATCAGGAGACGGCGTTATGCTTGTGGGAGAGAGCACTGCATCCCACAGCAGCCGCTGTGTCTGGGCACGCCAGCGTCTCTCCGTCTCCTGCAAATCTGCATGTCGCTGGATCATTTTTCTTAGCGCCTCATTCTCTCTCTGCAGCTCCAGCATTGTGGGGTTAGTGTCCCGATCTGGGGACAGCTCCGGCACAGGTAGTAAATCTTCCGGTAAGCAGGGTTTGTATGCCTCCAGTCCTCTGCACAGATTCTCCTGTCCTTCCGCCATCTCGTCCCAGGCCAGACTGTAGTTTCCATCAGGAACTGTCTGGTCTCTTCCGTGGAGGCGGGATTTGCGTCTCCTCCTCTTTGGATAGAGGATCAAGAGGAGGCGGATTTCTTTAGCAGTGGGGCAGGACCGCACATTATAGTAGCATTTGGAGAGGGCGGCCATATCTTTCGCGCCACAGGGGGGTACACGCCCACGAATGCACGCCCACCTTCTTCACCAGCGCCTCAGGGCGCCAACTTGGCGGTAAAATGGCGGTATTTGGCGCCAAATGCAGCAACAGTCTTTTCTGCACAAACAGTCAATATAGGCACACAGGACTCACAATTGCAAGTTTCGCATCCTGTTCGTGACGCCAAAAAAGCTGACTCGCACCACACTGAAGTGGTTACCAGGGCTATGGGGTACTCGGAGCCGAGCCCAATGATTTCTATGGGAGTTGTCACTGGCAGCGGGACTCGGTCCGTGGCCCTGGCAGTCAAGCGATGGGGGATATTTACAGGGGATTATTAGGATAGGTAGTTCGTGACGCCACCAGTGGTATCTGGTTAATTGGACCAGCGCTGCTATAATGATCTTCACAGGGGATGTTATGGGGCAGCTGGGTGGTAGGTCTCCCACAGGTGAGACTGGTCCCTGGAAGTCTATGGTGATGAAGCAGGGGGTAGATGATAATTCAGTCACACACGAAATAGCTTCTTTTCATACCTTTTACTTGAAGGTGTTTCAGGAAGATCCCGGGGAGCTGGTCGGGGTGGAGAATGCACACTCGGGTAGCCGCTGAGCAGGTTAGAGGCCTCCTTAACTTCTATATGTATGTGAGCCCAACTTGCCTGAAGTGAAGTTAACTCTGAACTCTCCAGCTTTCTCTATAGCTGTAATGCCCGGCCAACATTGTGGTGGAGCCTTCTAAGTGGTGAGAACTAAGTCCTTACTTTTGTCTGCGCTTGACTCAAAGTCCCGTTCTCCCTGACTCCGGTTACGTATTGACGCTTTGGGCTGCACTCTGCGACCTGTAGTCCAGATGCCTCCGGTTTTCTTGTTACTATGCTTGAAACACTAGCAACGCTTCGGACCCGGTGTCCGGCAATTTAGTGCAGGTAATCCAATACCCAAGGCACTTCTTTCTGTCTTCTCCACTGCGCCCTTCGCCCTGCTTCCCGCTCTTAACATAAGCACTTGTAGCTTTCGATGGTGAGGTCAGCTTTCTCTAGGGCTCGCTGAGCAGCCCTCAGTATCCTCTAAGTCCAGACTGGACTGACACTGAACTGATCTGTCCGAAGACAAGAAACAGATTCCACTACTCTCCCTCCTAGGTTGACTGACTCTGACTCCTCTCCCAGCTACGTGTCACTCCCTTTTATACCCCTGATGGGTGTGTCTAAAAGAGTGAGTGGCAGTGAATGCATATCAAGCGTTGCGATTACCTTCCTGTGCACTCTCCTGGATTTTATGTGTGCCTTACATAGCTGGGCCACACAAATGCAAACTCCAAATTAGCATAACTATAATGCTATTTCTAGGACAAGCAGAAAAAGGGGAAAATGAAAATACTGAGAAAAATTTGAAAAACAAATGAAAAGTGTGAGGCGTAGGAGAGGACTCAGGAGAGGGAGTGCCCTGCATCATAAGCAGTCTCCAGTCTACATGGAGATAAGGTCGAGAGAGCCTTGTCATAGCGGTATTGTTAGAAGCAATAGGAGCAGTGGATGACAGGTGCCCAGCAGACCTGACAAAAACAAAACAGGCAGAAAGAAAGATAACAGCAAAGTTATTGAAGAGCCAAATACAACCGTGCATAGCTGTGGATCAGAACACATACCATCTGGATAGAGGAGATTTGTATGGCAGAGCTCTGTGGGGGGTCTGCAGTGTCCACTGCTAAGACAGGAAGCGCTGGTGAAAACTCATGGCAGGGGGATTTAAAAGGCCCCGGAAAGTATGGAGGTTTGCAGTTAGGCAGTCATAGATGCTTACAGGGGTATTCTCCATGCTGTTCTCCTTACATTCAGCACTTTTCCCATCCATTTGAACATTTTCACTGCCCCCCCAGACCTCTTTGTGGAGTCTGCTGGAAACAACTCAGCTTTTGCCATTGACTCCCTTTATACGCGTTACTCGAAATGAGCATGCGACTACTAAATATTGCTCTGTTCAAACAACGAGCACCTAAACATTTTAGTGCTCGTTCATCCCAACATTGATACATACATTTTCTTTAGTATGACTAAATTATTCATTGGAACCTGGAGAAAAGATATAATATTTTAAAGAGTTTATCTTAACAATTATTGCAACAAAATAATTTTCTGATTCCCAAGAACCTTGGACAGTTTCTTGCTAATTTAACTAACCATAACAGATTTATTCATTCTGTAAGCATTTTAAAAAAAGTCATTTTATGGTTCTGGGGAAACTGACATTTTTTTTTACCATTAATGATTTATCTTTTTCTCTGTGGACTGAGATTCTGCAAAGCTTTTGTGCTTTTTACATAACTCTCCAAATTGATTAGCTTCAGAAAGAAAGCTTCATCTAAAAGTTGTGAAGGATCACATAAAATTATATACATGCCATGTGCTGATTGCAATTACAATTTTATAAAGTTCATAATTATTTCTTACCTGGTAATTATTAATGATGATTGTACTTGCTGAAATGCAAATTCAACAGTTCGCTCAAATTTGGTCAAAAAATAAAATTTTTCCTCAATTTATTTAATGTTACTTTATTATATTCCAAAATCTCTCCAGACCTAGTCAGAACATAATAAAAATATGTCAAAAAATAAAATAAATATATACCATAATCACTCTACACTTACCTGTTTTGGGGCTCATCCCCATTGAGGTTCAATCTCACTGTTTTGCTGGATTTAAATGGTTGAATAAGTTAAGAAAAAATAAAATCTAATACGCATTCGGCCATAAAATTATGATGCATGCGACATGACTTTGGGGCCTTGTCAGTGTAGGAGACTCCAAAAAAGCCAGGTACTGGAAGACACTAAGATGGCCCAGTGAAGACCACACTGTAGGTCTTCACAAAGAAAAAGGTGAGGTCTGAGTGAGTATTTATTTTTAAGCCCTTCTTGGCCCATTTTAATCCAACAAAATTAAAGCTTGCTGACAATTTTTGGTGTTGTGTAAATCAAATCACAAAAAAATCAGGATTCTGTTGAATCCATTTTTTTAAAATTGAATTCAAATTTGATTCATTTCAGTTAGTAATATATGCAGAATAAAGAAATGTCTACTAAGGTAATCATTACAGATCTCTTCTGCTGAAAGCTATCCATATTGGTCTACCATTGACCATTTGCCTGCTGACAGCATGAAACTCTGCCATTAACTTTTTGTTTGCTACAAGTTCTGGACTGATGATGTATCTACAGTTCCAGTGTATATCCACTTCCTGACTCTGAATATTCTGGTATTTCCTACTCTTCTTGTCTACCTGCTGTCCTGCATATCCTGCTGTCATGATCCTTGCTGATCCACGTGCCATCCAGCAAGTCCTGCCTGCTGTGCCATTGCTCTCAGTCTGTGTGATCATCCTGACCTAAGACTTAGAGAATCCAACTCAACAGGTGAGCCTGTAACATATCACTTTAAGAACAAAACTGAAACTTTTTTGAATATAAACATCTTAGACAAAATTTACTATCATAGGATAGTAAATTTTGTCTAAGATGTTTATATTCAAAAAAATTTTTGTTTGTAACAGCTGCAAGTACAAAAAAATGTAACTATTTATTGTCATATTACAGTTTTAAATAAAGGATTATATTCAAGAAACACAAAGGAAGCGGTCTCATTTTAATTAGCAAACAGAATTACCTTGATTTTGTTCTCTGTTACATTTCTTTGTCATGGTTAATAAATCTTTGGTAACATGAAACACGAGCTGTAGATTAATTAGAAGGCTTTGTGCATGTTCTGTGATTCAGCAGTCAAATGACTATCTCCAGGGTATATACCGCCTTTTTAGTTGGTGTACTCTTAAATCATTTAATTTCTTCCCTTGCTATTTGTTTTAAGAGTTATTTTCATCTCATGTTCAATTCAGCTGTAAAAGAGCAAACAGTTTGGATACATTTGATGAATTTGATTTATTATATGATTAATCAAGAACAACTTTTGACAAGTATGGTCTCTTGGTGTACAGAATCTGACACTCATTGAAATGCCTTTTCAGAGTATGGTTATGTTTAATAAACAGCTTCGTTAGTTATCATCATATTGTACGTGCTTAGCCATTGATCACATACCAATGTCAAAATGGTGACTTTAAGCAAGCAGAATTTTTCCCTTTGAACTAAAGTCTAGTAACATTTTTATTTCAATATTAGCCATACTAAAATAAACACTGCAGTTCCTGGAACCTTGAATTAGTAGCATACAGCAAAAGCTGCCTTTTTTTTGAGACATACACTAGCTATGGGATATTCTCTACCTATATATTTTTTTAAATGTATTGCATCGTCTGAACTACAAATTGTAAAAATCAGCATTTTCAGGGGGACATCATAAAATCTAAGAATAGATATGTCTTAAGAAAAATAGTGGTTTATATGACACATTGTGAGTGCCTTGAATGCCACCTTGGCTCCAATAGCGAGACACACAGAACCATTGTAGTAGGGATGATACTCGGGCTTGGCGGTAAAGCAAACTTCTAGTGAAAACAAAATATTTCACAGTCCACAGATCCACATATTCAATCGTTATGTGAAGCTTTTTCCCTTCAAAGCAGTGCTTGTACTGTAAAGCTCCTATCAACTTAAGGGAAAGTGTCATTAGAAAATGACCTATAGTTCAAATCTGGTGAATGTGTTAAATACTGTGAGGGATGAGGGAGATCCATTTTGGATTTATTAATTTAGGCCCAATATATTGTCCAGAGATTTCCTCCACTCTGAAGTGACACCAATCCTTGGGATGAGTACACAAATCTCAAAAAGAACAGAACTTCCCATTTGGCCTGAGAATTAGAGGTCACGTGTTAATGAAGGCGAGGAGGAGCAAAGCTGAGACCTCCTGCTGTTTTTTGTGCTAGGCGGACAACATCAATTAGCTATCGATGGAAGCTCCAGATCCAGCGTCACCAACACCTAGAGATGAATTAGGAGAGTACCATGAAAGCGTAGACAATTGGGCACCGACATCTAGAGATGAATTATGAGTAGTGATGGGCAAGCTCGGGTGCTCGTTGCTCAGGTCGAGCTCCAAAGCATTCCAAATTGCAACAGCCCAGTGTAAGTCTATGGGAACTCGAGCATTTTTCCGGCGGCCCCGGCGGTCTGCAGAGGGCACTAGAAATTGCAGAAATCAATGTGAACAGTGCTCAAATGAATGGAAAAGGGGGGAAGCCCTTTGGGAAAAATTTTTCTGACCCCATTACTGTGTGAAAAAGTTGTCGAGTTTTTTTGCCCTTTTCAACTCACTATAAAACTGCAAAAAAAAAACCAAAAAGGTTTTTCAAAATAATATTTTAAGGAAACCTTTCCGGGAAGCTTGTTATAGGCAAAATAAATAACCAAAAAAAAAAATGCTCCCCCACCTTGGGTATTTTTTCCCGAGCATTTTTGACCCTTTTTTAATTTAGATTACTTTAAAACCAAGACAAGCATTAAGGGGGAAAGTTTTTTTAACATTTTAAACCTTTTGGCCAGGGGTGTTGACCTCGCCAAAATTTAAGAAGGAGGGACTCTGAAAAATAAAAAAAGTTATTTTTATAGGGCCCAGGTGGCCTTTTTATTTTTAAAAGGGCCCCCGTCGGCCCCCCTATTCTTGGGAAGTCTACCGACTATGCTTTGTTGTTCCCCATTTAAAAGGGGGTCTCCTTTTGTTTTGCGATCAGCGGTGGCAGGGGCCCAAAATTTCCCACCCAAAACCCTTTAAAGATTACAGGGGGGATCAAAAAAAAATGTTCCCTTTTTGGGAAGGGGGTTTCCCCAATTTTCCAGGGAGTTAATGCAAGGGCTCCAAAAATTTGGAGGCACTCAAGCCCCTTTTTAAAGAGACGTAAGGGGGGCCTCATGAAAAAATTTTCCCCCCCACAAAAGGAGGGGATCTTTCCCCATACTTGAATGCCCGCAAAAAGTTATGGGCAAAAAACATTTACCCCTGGGGGTATACATAAATCTTATAAAAATTTTTTTTTTTCGGGCACAAAAACCTTTTTAAAAAAATTATGGGGTTTTTCCCAGGACCACAGTCCCCCTGGTGTTATGGTGTGGTGGTAGGGGTGGGAAAGGAGGGGACAAAACCAAAAAACCCCCAAAAAATGAATTAACCCATGGTGGGGGGTGAATAGGCGGGAATGCCCCAAAAAAGCACTGGATTTGAGTTTATGTTCGTTTCTCTTTTGGGGGCGTTGAAAGTTTCCCAATCCCCCCTTTTTTTTTTTATGGGTTGCCTGTCGCATTTTCAGTTGACGGTATGCGTTTCAGTTAAATTCCCCGGGAAAAAAACCCCCTTGACAAAAACAACGGAGGGGGGCCGGACCCCCAAGGGTAGAACCATTGGCTAGTGCCCCGCTTGGGTACCCCAAAAATTTAAAAAAAGAGGAAACAAGGGGGACATTGGTAGGTCACAAGGTCCCCCCCCGCATCTTCCCAAACTTTTCACCCTCATGGAGTCCCCCCCCCTGGGGGTGTGGTGGAGGGGGAGAAACTTCCCCCGAACTTTTACAGTTTCCCCGCCCATGCGGGGTTGGAGTTGTGTTCTCTCCCTGTAAGTTTTTCCAAAACTGTGAACTTGCCTTTCCTTTTTTAGAGGGGGTTTTTTTAAAATTCTCAAAAGGCCTTCTGGGAGCCCCTTTTTTTAACCGTCCCCTTGGGAAAAGAGAAAGAAAGTTTTCCTTTTTGTGGGTCTAGAAGGTCCCAAAATTTTACGTCACTCAAATTTTGAGAACGCGGGGGTCATGGGAAAAAGGCAGCGTAAAAAAACCAGCCCTGCTGCCACACGTAACAGGCAAACTTCGTGCCTCACCCAAAAATGATGAATGCTTCCTCCCCCTTCCCCAAGCACCACGTGAACGACGGATCAGTTGTAGGGATACCGTTTTTTGCTAAACAGTCCTGCTCTTCCCCCTTTCCTCATTGTCACCCAACCAATTTGGGGTGAGATGGCTGGGCTGTGTGAAAACACCCGTAGGGGTTCCTTCTCTATCTCATTTGTCCGCCGCAAACATCCCCTTTTTTTTGGAGCAGGAGCGTTTCAAAAAAACCAGAGAGGAGGGAGGTGAACTATTTGGCTCATCGCCCCTCACCCTTTTGGGGGGGTCCCCCAAATTTGGGGGGATGGTACATTGTTTAGACCCCATTTATCCGAGGTCTTATGTGTGGAAATCTGAACCCCAAAAAAAAAGGTTTTTTGTGTGATACAACAACTCCCTCTTCTGCTCTAAATCCTTCCCAAATCGGTGTGAGTTTTCAATGGGGGAATCCCACCCCCGGAAGCCGGAACCCCAAAACGCTGAAGCGGCAAGGGGTGGAAACTGTAGCTACTTTCTAAAATGGGAATAGTTGGGACTTGACAAGCAATCCGGGCATGGGGGTTTGAGAAAAGGGGGAACCAGGGTTAACATGGGCCAGGAGGTACGTGGTGAGCTTTCTCACCCGGGGGCCACCATTCCCCCTTGACAAAAACCCTGCCGGCTGT
>JARQOD010013790.1:0-13811 GCA_033576555.1 Oophaga sylvatica
CAGTAGCCAGTCTAGCTTGGCAGTTGCAGAGTTTGTCCATGGAGCTGGCAGACGTTAAGTCCAAGGTTTTTTACCCCCTGGAGCAAGCCGGTCCAGAACCTAAAGTAGCTCTCCCTGACAGGTTCACTGGGGGCCGGGACAAGTTTTTTGCTTTCCGGGAGGCATGTAAATTGTACTTTCGGCTGCGACCTCGGTCATCGGGGAGTGAAGAACAAAGGGTGGGGATTGTCATCTCGCTCCTACAAGGGGACCCCCAATCCTGGGCGTTCTCTCTCCCCCCGGGCTCCCCGGCTCTCCAGTCAGTGGATAGGTTTTTCGCAGCTCTGGGTCTTGTATATGATGACCCGGATCGGATCTCTCTTGCTGAATCTAAGTTACGTAAGATACAGCAGGGAGATCGTCCGGCGGAGGAATTCTGTTCGGAGTTCCGTAGGTGGGCCACGGACACCCAGTGGAATGACCCGGCTCTTAGGAGCCAGTTTTGTCAAGGTTTATCTGACAAATTAAAGGATGTGCTGGCACAGTATGACCCTCCCACGTCACTGGAAGCCGCTATGGCCCTTGCTATTTGCATTGACAGACGGCTTCGGGAGAGGTGCGGGGTAACTCCGCCCCCTGTGATGACTCCACCTTCTACTAGGGCCCCTTATATGGAGGTTCCCCTCGTCAGTCCAGAAGAGCCGATGCAGTTAGGAGGCACATCATTCCGGGGGAGGGGATCGGCAGTGCGCCACAAGACGGGAAAGTGTTTCTTCTGCGGGAGAAAGGGACATTTTATTGGGGGGTGTCCATCCCGTCCTTTGCAGAGTGAGAAGTCGCCGGAAAACTATTGATCCCAGGTTGTGTGGTGGACGGCAATCTGGGAGTAGGTATTTCGTCCCTAGGTCCGTCTCAATTCCTCGTACCTCCGGAGGTGGTGGTGGGTACGAGAACTGAGAGGATATCTGTTCTTCTGGATAGTGGGGCCGGGGCTAATCTAGTGGACGCTCGGTTTGCCCGGGTTCAAGGTATGCGACTGAGTGTATTGGCTAAACCCATCCCCATATTCTCAATCGACGCCAGACCTCTCAGTCAGGGTAGTGTTTTGCAAGCAGTGCATAACATAGATCTTCAAGTGGGGGCGATACATAAAGAACTGTTGTCGTGTTACATATTGGAGGATCTTCCCACTCCTATAGTGCTGGGCCTTCCTTGTTAACTAAGCATAACCCGGTTATTAATTGGCAATCCAGAGAGATAAGCCAATGGAGTGAATTCTGTAATAAAAACTGCATGAATACGGTCATCAGTGCGGTCGCTCCTAGGACCTTACCTCCATTTCTGGTGGACTTTGAGGATGTATTCTCGGAGAAAGGGTGTCAAGAACTACCTCCTCATCGCGTGTATGACTGTTCTGTTAAATTGCTCCCTGGGGCCAAGTTACCGAAATCTAGGTTGTATAACCTTTCTGGTCCTGAGAGGCAGGCCATGAAGGATTATATTTCAGAGAGTCTGGCTAAGGGGCATATTAGACCCTCATCTTCCCCGGTGGCCGCGGGGTTCTTCTTTGTGAAGAAGAAAGATGGAGGCCTACGCCCTTGCCTGGATTTCCGTGAACTCAATCGGATTACGGTCCGAGATCCGCATCCGCTCCCACTTATTCCCGATCTCTTCAATCAGATCGTGGGCGCCAAATGGTTCTCTAAGTTGGATCTCAGGGGGGCGTACAATCTGATTAGGGTGAAGGAGGGGGATGAATGGAAGACGGCGTTTAACACTCCAGAGGGGTATTATGAGAACCTTGTCATGCCATTTGGTCTGACTAATGCCCTGGCGGTGTTCCAACACTTTGTTAATGACATTTTTCGCCGCCTGGTGGGACAGTTTGTTGTCATATATCTGGATGACATCTTAATTTACTCGCCGGATCTGGTGTCTCATCAGGAGCATGTTAGGCAGGTGTTGCAGATCTTGCGGGATAATAAACTGTACGCCAAATGGGAAAAGTGTGTGTTCGCCGTACAGGAACTTCAGTTTTTAGGTTTCCTGGTGTCAGCGTCCGGTTTTCGTATGGACCCTGGTAAAGTGCGGGCAGTTCTTGAGTGGGATCTGCCAGAGGATCTTAAGGCACTACAACGTTTCCTGGGGTTTGCTAACTACTACCGGAAATGTATTCGTAATTTCTCGTCCATAGTTAAACCTCTCACAGACATGACTAAAAAAGGGACGGATTTTTCTAGGTGGTCTGACAAGGCTTGTCAAGCGTTTTCCTCCTTGAAAAAGTGTTTTGCTTCGGCTCCTATACTCATTCAACCGGATGCGTCACAGCCGTTCATTGTGGAGGTGGACGCTTCTGAGGTAGGGGTGGGAGCAGTATTATCTCAAGGTTCGTCCCCTGGTAAGTGGCACCCGTGCGCTTTCTTCTCTAAAAAATTGTCGTCCGCTGAGAGGAATTATGATGTCGGCAATAGGGAGCTCTTGGCCATTAAGTTAGCTTTTGAGGAGTGGCGTCATTTTTTGGAGGGGGCAGTCCACCCGGTCACCGTCATCACCGATCACAAGAACCTGCTATATTTAGAGTCCGCAAAACGTCTGAATCCCAGACAAGCTAGGTGGTCGTTATTTTTTACCAGGTTTAATTTTGTTGTCACATATCGTCCTGGGTCAAAAAATATAAAGGCGGATGCCTTATCTCGTAGTTTCCCTGGGGCCGGGAAGACGGATGACCCGGTTCCGATCCTTCAGGAGGGGGTGGTGGTGTCGGCAGTATGCTCTGAGCTTGAGGAGGAGGTATTGGAGGCTCAGGGGGACCCCCTGTTGGACCTCCAGGGAGACTGTTTGTTCCGGATCACTTGCGACAAAAGGTGATTGAGGCACACCATAACTCAGCCTTGGCAGGACACCCAGGGAGTAAAGCAACTGTGGATCTCCTCTCGCGGCGGTTTTGGTGGCCTAACTTACATAGGGAGGTGGTAACTTTTGTTGCGTCCTGTGGGGTTTGTGCGCGCTCTAAGACCCCACATACCCGTCCGTCTGGGGCCCTCTTACCTTTGAAGATCCCGGAGCGTTCGTGGACTCATCTGTCTATGGACTATATTACGGACCTCCCGCCGTCTTCGGGTAAAACAGTCATACTCGTTGTAGTGGACAGGTTCAGCAAAATGGCTCATTTTATCGCTCTTCCTGCTCTTCCTAATGCTAAAACTCTGGCGCAGGTGTTCATTGGGGAGATTGTGAGGCTTCACGGGGTACCCTCCGATGTGGTGTCGGATCGAGGGTCTCAGTTTGTGTCCAAATTCTGGAAGGCATTTTGTACACGGCGGGGGATGCAGTTGTCGTTTTCATCAGCTTTTCATCCGCAGACCAATGGTCAGACAGAACGTCTGAACCAAAGTTTGGAGACATATCTCCGGTGTTTTGTGTCAGAGAACCAGGAGGACTGGGCTTCTTTCTTGCCTCTGGCGGAATTTGCTCTTAATAATAGGCGGAGCGAGTCCACTGGTAAGTCCCCGTTTTTTGGGGCATATGGTTTTCACCCCCAGTTTTGTACTTTCAGTAGGGGGGGCTCTTCGGGGGTTCCTGAGGAAGAACGATTTTCATCATCACTTGCTTCAGTGTGGAGAGGAGTGCTGAACAATCTGAGTACTATGGGGAACCGATACAAACGTATGGCTGACAGGAGGAGAGTGTCTGGTCCGGACCTATGTGTGAACGATCGGGTATGGTTGTCTACCAAGAATATAAAACTTAAGGTTCCTTCTTGGAAACTGGGTCCCAGGTTCATCGGGCCATACAGGATCAGTTCTATAATTAATCCGGTGGCATTCCGTCTTGACCTTCCTCCTACGTTTAAAATTCACAACGTGTTCCACAGATCTTTGCTTAAGAGGTATGTGGCGCCGGGGATACCGTCACCTTTACCTCCTCCTCCTGTGGTGGTCAATGGTAGCTTGGAGTTTCAGGTGTCGAAAATCATCGATTCACGTCTTAACCGCCGGTCCCTTCAGTACCTGGTTCATTGGAGGGGGTATGGTCCTGAGGAGAGGACATGGGTTCCTGCGTCGGATATTAACGCAGACCGATTAATTCGAGCCTTCCACACGACTTACCCGGATAAACCTGGCTCTGAGGGTCCGGAGGCCCCTCGTAGAAGGGGGGTAGTCACGGGTGTGTCGCCACGAAGATCGTCGCGATTACACAACCTGACTTCGCACAGCTGAGTTTTTGGTGCTTGGTGCTTTTCGGCAGTGAGGGAGTTAATTCTCTGTGCTAGACGAGGCCCAGCCTCGCCCAGCTGCAGTTAATGCTACAGTAATGAGATTCCTTCAAATACCTGCCGGTCTGCTAGGAATGTGTCGGTGAAAGCATTCATGCAGACCAGCAGAGCGGATCGTGGTATTGTGAAGTCTGAAGTGAAGAGTACCTGGTGTGGTTTTTTTCCCCTCCTCGCTTTATCATTTATCTCCGTACCCGTTGGTGTTCCTCTGTTGTTGTAGAGTGAGTTTTGTATGCAAGGTGGATTTTAGTTTACCCCTTGTACTGTCTCGTTCGTCTATTACTGTGTTTAGGCATATACCTTCCAGTCCCCTGTGTTGTGATCGGGGTCCTTCTCAGGACTAGATTACTGAGGGTCAGGGATTTGCAGGAGATAGGGTTACGCTGGCGGCCTGGACCTCTGTACCATCAACAGTACCTCCAGGTAGAGGGATTAGTCAGGGCCCCTGCTTAGGGTCAGCATAGACCCCGGACCTCCTGTATGCAGTGACAGCGTGACAGCTAAAGAACACAAGAAATGGACATTAGACCAGTGGAAATCTGTGCTTTGGTCTGATGAGTCCAAATTTGAGATCTTTGGCTCCAACCACCGTGTCTTTGTGCGACGCAGAAAAGGTGAACAGATGGACTCTACATGCCTGGTTCCCACCGTGAAGCATGGAGGAGGAGGTGTGATGGTGCTTTGCTGGTGACACTGTTGGGGATTTATTCAAAATTGAAGGCATACTGAACCAGCATGGCTACCACAGCATCTTGTAGCGCATGCTATTCCATCCGGTTTGCATTTAGTTGGACCATCATTTATTTTTCAACAGGACAATGACCCCAAACACACCTCCAGGCTGTGTATGGGCTATTTGACCAAGAAGGAGAGTGATGGGGTGCTACGCCAGATGACCTGGCCTCCACAGTCACCCGACCTGAACCCAATCGAGATGGTTTGGGGTGAGCTGGACCGCAGAGTGAAGGCAAAAGGGCCAAAAAGTGCTAAGCATCTCTGGGAACTCCTTCAAGATTGTTGGAAGACCATTTCCAGTGACTACCTCTTGAAGCTCATCAAGAGAATGCCAAGAGTGTGCAAAGCAGTCACCAAAGCAAAAGGTGGCTACTTTGAAGAACCTAGAATATAAGACATATTTTCAGTTGTTTCACACTTTTTTGTTAAGTATATAATTCCACATGTGTTAATTCATAATTTTGATGCCTTCAGTGTGAATGTACAATTTTCATAGTCATGAAAATACAGAAAAATCTTTAAATGAGAAGGTGTGTCCAAAGTTTTGGTCTGTACTGTAGATCACTCTGTTTGTAATGACTATATAATATATGAGTGTCACTTTTTGTATTGAAGAACTGAAATAAATTAACTTTTTGATGATATTCTAATTTTGTGAGAAGCACCTGTACATACAGCAAACTAGAATGCTGTAAGAGAGGCCTGAAATATACTGTGCTTTAAATTGTGAAAACCTGGTGACAGGTTTCTTTTAAATAGGGTCATCCAGAGTGCCCCTGTCCATGTACTCTAGCATGGCAAATAGAAGTCATAGAAGTGAGTCCCCTGCTTAGAAAGCCCATTATGTTAGTCATTGCCAGTTTATGGAGAACAGGCATACTATAGCTAAGGCTTCTTTCACATATCCGTTTTTTCCCTTCAGTCACAATCCGTCATTTTGTGAAAAAAACGGATCCTGCAATTGTTGCTGCAGGATCCATTTTTTTCTCATAGACCTGCATTAGCAACGGATTGTGACGGATGGCCGTACGTTTCATCCATCTTTAGACGGATCCGTAGAAAAATCGTTGTCCGTCGTCTGGAAAAAATGGACTTTAGAACGTTTTTTGTGTACATCGAAAACACGTACAAGGACGGATCCAGTGGCATCTGTCGTAGGCTATGGGCGCATGATCCGTCAGAGGACAGACTCCAGCGGCGGATTCCATTTTCCCACTGTGAGCATGCCTGGAACAATTTCTCTCTCTCTCAATAAAAATGCAGTGGATAGCACTGTTGCTTTGCAGTGCTGGTGTCCTGGGTTCAAATCCCACCAAGGACAAAATCTGCAAGGAGTTTGCATGTTCTCCCTGTGTTTGCCTGGGTTTCCTTCGGGGTTGCCGGTTTCCTCCCACTGTAATGTATGTGATACAGTTCATATAGCGTCTTGTGCTTGGGTGCGATGAAAATACTTGAGACACAGGTTGAAAAAGAAAGTCTTGTATTGCTTCATACAAATTGGCAAAAATAAACATACAGGTTGCAAACACAGAAGCAGGAGACACAGCAGGCCAAAGTAATCTAAGTTCATCAATAACTCTCCACAACAGATTCAGATCTTCTTCTATGTTACCGCAAGTCCATGCAACCGTGAGGCTTTCAAGAGCAGAGTTCAGAGTCCACAAGAGCTCCAGAGTTTCTCAGTAGAAATGGCTGGAGTACAAAGTCCAAGGCTTCAGGAGTCAGAACACAGGTTCACTGCAGGCCAGATTCTGAAGCACTGATTGCTCAGGTGTGGCTGTTTAAGAAGCAAACAGAGAGAATCAGGGCGGGAACATGCAAGCTGGAAAACTCCATTTTAACTGAGGGCAAGATAGCTGCAGCAAACAGAAAGCAAAATGGCCGACGAACAAACTGAGTTTCAGAAACAGATATACAGAACCTTACATTACTCCCCCCTTAGGGGCAACCTCCGGATGACCTCAGACCAGGCTTGTGTGGGTACCTCTGATGAAACTGACGGAGCAAGCGAGGAGCATTAACGTTATTGACTGGCTCCCATGAGTTGTCCTCCACTGGGTAGCCCTGCCATTTGATCAGATATTGTAACTGATTTCTATACAACCTGGAATCTAAAATCCTTTCCACCACAAATTCTTCCTGACCATCGACTAGCACTGGGTCAGGGCAAGGAGAAGAACGTCCAGGAAACGTATTGGGTGTTGCAGCCTTTAGTAGGGATACATGAAAGACAGGATGGATTCTCATAGTTCTGGGCAATTGAAGACGACAAGCAACGGCACTTATAATCTTACTGATTTTATAGGGTCCAATGTACTTATGTCCCAACTTAGATGATGGAATCCTTAACTTAAGATTTCTGGTTGACAGCCAGACCAGGTCTCCTACCTTAAAAACTGGTGCAGGTTTACGAAATTTATCTGCTGCCTTCTTGTACCTTTCCTGAGCCGATTCCAGATTCTCCTTTAGAAGATCCATATTCTTCTGTAAAGTCGTGACTCTTTCAGCCACTGCTGGCAAAGGCGTCTCTATGGGAAATCGTGGTAGAATATTAGGATGATAACCTAAATTAGAGAAAAAAGGAGACTGTTTAGTGGAGGCACTCTGAGAGTTGTTGTAAGAGAACTCAGCCAATGGAAGTAGATCCACCCAATCATCCTGTAGGTGGCAGATAAAGCAGCGGAGATACTGCTCCAGGGTTTGATTGGTTCGTTCGGTTTGTCCATTAGTCTGGGGATGAAAAGCAGAAGAAAGGTTTACTTTAATGTCCAATGCTGCACAGAAATTTTGCCAAAACCTAGAAGTGAATTGCACCCCTCGATCCGAAATAACCTCATCCGGTACTCCATGTAAGCGAAACACATCTTTAATCATCAAGTCTGATGTCTGTTTTGCAGTGGGTAAGCCGACACAAGGGATAAAATGAGCTGCCTTTGTTAAACGATCAACCACCACTAGAATAGTGTTCTTCCCTTGAGAGGTTGGTAATTCGACAATGAAGTCCATAGAAATGGATCCCCACGGGCGGGACGGGGTGGGAAGAGGCTGTAACAGACCAGTTGGTGAAGAGCGAGGTGTTTTGCATCTTGCACAAACCTCACATGAAGTGACATAATCCAAAACATCCTTCCTACAAGTGGGCCACCAAAAGAAACGAGAAAGAAATTCCTGTGTCTTTAGAATTCCTCTATGCCCGGCTATTTTGGAATCATGAATGAGTTGCAATACTCTCAATCTGACTGTTTCAGGTATATACAGACGTTGTCCCAGAATCCACACACCATTCTTAAAGACAAGACTTACGTCCCTTGGGGGTTGAGCCAAAAAAGAATCCGCATGGTATGCTTCCTTGATGTCTTTAATTAGGTCTTGATGATGAATCACTCCTAGGAATCTAGAATCAGGAAGAATAGTCTTAGGAGGAGTAATTGGACGTGTCTCTGCTGAGTAAATCCTAGAGAGTGCATCAGCCTTTCCATTGCGCGATCCTGGTCTATAAGAAATAATAAAATTAAATTGGTTTAAGAAAAGATTCCAGCGAGCCTGGCGAGGAGTCAGGCACTTAGCCGACCTGATAAACTCAAGATTACGATGATCTGTCAGAACGACTATTTGCTGTGCAGCTCCTTGCAGAAGGTGTCTCCATTCTTTGAAGGCGGCAATAATGGCCAACAACTCTCTATTGCCCACATCGTAGTTCTTCTCAGCCGAAGATAACTGCTGGGAAAAGAAGGCACAGGGATGCAAGACATTCTTCTCACCTGTTCTCTGAGAGAGTATAGCTCCCACGGCACAGTCTGAAGCATCCACCTCTATTATGAAGGCAAGCTCTGGGTTGGGATGTACTAGAATAGGTGCAGTGGTAAATTTATCCTTTAGACGGGAAAATGCTTCCTGGGCTTGGGGAGTCCAGGAGAACTTAGACTCTTTCCGGGTAAGTTGGGTGATAGGTGACACTACCTCAGAGAAATTTCTAATGAAACGTCTATAGAAGTTTGCAAACCCGATGAAGCGCTGTACCTCCTTCACATTTCTAGGACTTGGCCAATCATTGATGGCTTGGGTTTTACTTCCATCCATACTAATTCCTTGTGTAGACAGTACATACCCCAGAAATTGAATTTCGGTCTTATGGAATTCACACTTTTCAAGCTTGATGTAAAGATGATTTTGTCTTAGACGTTCCAAGACCATTCTCACATGTCCATGATGTTCCTCTGTGGAGTTAGAAAAAATTAAAATATCATCCAAATAAATTACCACGAATGTATCTAAGAGATCCCTGAAGATGTCATTCACCAAGTGTTGGAAAGTGGCTGGGGCGGTACTCAGACCAAAAGGCATAACCAGATATTCAAAGTGTCCATAGCGTGACCTGAATGCAGTCTTCCATTCATCCCCAGGTCTAATACGGACTAAGTTATAGGCCCCACGAAGATCTAGCTTAGAAAAAATTTTGGCATGTCGCACTCTCTCCAATAACTCAGGGATTAAAGGCAATGGATAACGGTTTCTAATAGTAACCTTATTAAGTTCCCTATAGTCTACGCATGGTCTCAGGGATCCATCTTTCTTCTTTACAAAGAATATGGGTGCCCCTGCAGGAGATGAAGAGGGGCGTATGAAGCCCTTGGCTAGATTTTCGTCTATGTACTCTTTTAAAGCCTTCAGCTCGGGCCCCGCCAGGGGGTAGATCTTACCAAAAGGTATCTCTGCTCCAGGCAATAATTCAATTGGACAATCATATGGACGGTGAGGAGGAAGCTGGTCAGCGTTCTTCTTGTCACATAAATCCACATAGTCCTGGTATTCAGCTGGTAATTCAGGGACTGACATGGTTCCTTTAGGAACAGAGCAAGCTGAAATTTTTTGACTCATCTGTTTCTCTGGAAAATGTAATTCCTTGGTCTCCCAGTTAATGGTAGGATTCTGAGCCTGCAGCCATGGTAGCCCTAAAATAATGGGAAAGTGGGGAGAAGAGATAAGCATAAAGGACAGTTTCTCTTGATGATCTTTACCCATAAGAACCTTTAAAGGCTCTGTTTCCTGATCCACTGGTCCAGAGGTCAGCAGGGAGCCATCCACAGTTTCCATCTGTACTGGAGCAGCCTTCTTCACTGAACGTATTCCCTGTTTTAGAGCAAAGGAGACATCCATAAAATTTCCACTTGCACCTGAATCGATCATAGCAGAGCTAGACACCCAAGCTGAGTCAACCCAGAGTTTGATGGAAAGAAAGCAATGAGAATTGTTTTTCTTACAACTCAGCTGGGACACTGCTGAGGAAACTTGAAAGATGGCAGCATTTACACAATCAACGTCCTCAGAGGTAACGGAGTTTAAGTCCGAGAAATCAAGGTCTGTTGCTGCAGCTCTCTCTGGAGCCTGAGGCTCGGACCTGACAGATCCCCTCTCGCAACACTCACAATGAATGAGTGCTGCAGTAGTCTTGCGAGCACGGCTGGGACAGTTAATAATAAAGTGCCCTGACTTACCACAATAAAAACATAGATTCTCCTTAAAACGATGTTCCTTGCGTGCATCACTAACCCGTCGTAGTAAAGAGTCTACTTGCATGGGTTCAGGTTCAGGTTCCCGTGTAATCCTATTCAAAGGTTCCTTAGCTGGAGAGGAAGGTAGGAAAAGGTTAGTACGATTGCTTTCGAACCATCTCTCCTGCCTGCGTTCAGTTAAACGAGTATCAATACGGATGCAGTAGTTAATAAAGTCACCTAACGCAGTGGGAGGGTCGGCACGAGCAAGTTCATCCTTAATCAGTGGGGATAACCCCTTTCGAAAAATAGATTTTTTGGCGGAATTGTCCCAGGTGGTATCAAGGGCCCATTTCCTGAAATCCAAGGCATATTCAGCTACCGAGTGCTTACCTTGGCGCAAAGCTAATATGGCTGCTTCAGCTGTTGCACCTCGATTGGGGTCATCAAACACCTGCCCCATGGCTGAAATAAAATCATCAAGGTGATTCAAACAATCATCCTCAGTCTCAATCAGAGGGTTTGCCCACATTAAAGCCTTGTTGGTAAGCAACATGATTATAGTAAGCACCTTAGATCGTTCAGTAGGAAATTGTGAAGCATGTGCAGAAAAAAAAAGATTACATTGATTAACAAATCCCTGAATTTTTCACGTTCACCACCAAAACGAAAAGGGGGCAACTTGGGAATCCCAGAACTCGGGGCCACGGCAGGAGCCTGGACTCGCCCTCCAGAACCTCAATCCTGGCTCGCAAATCCTGAGTAGTCTGTCCAACCACTTGCAAATTGTGATTATTTAGGTCCTGAAGATTTGTAAGACGGGTCTTTATATTCTGCAATTCTGCAAGGATATTATCAGTCACTCCACAAAGTTCTTTTATGCGGGCCTCCATTTTCCAGATCTTTTAAGACAGGATACTGGAAGAAGAGGAGAGAGGAAAAAAAAAAACAATAGTGTTCACCTGTGGCAACACTGAAGAAAAAAAACTTTAAGGGAACTGCTCACCTGGAATGGTTGTGAGAAGTCACAACCACTATCATCACAGAAAGCTTTCAACCAGACATCTGATATCCAGAGTTTCAGCAGACAAAAGAGAAGAGAAAAAAAAAAAAAAAACAATAGTGTTTACCTGTGATAACTCTGCAGAAAAAAAAAAAACTTAAGGGAATTGCTCACCTGGAATGGTTGTGAGAAGTCACAACCACTGTTATCACAGAAAGTACAACCGGACATCCGATATCCACAGTACAGCAGACAAGCCTTTCCAGACCCAGCAGACACTAACGTTTGGCTTCAGAATCTTGTAATGTATGTGATACAGTTCATATAGCGTCTTGTGCTTGGGTGCGATGAAAATACTTGAGACACAGGTTGAAAAAGAAAGTCTTGTATTGCTTCATACAAATTGGCAAAAATAAACATACAGGTTGCAAACACAGAAGCAGGAGACACAGCAGGCCAAAGTAATCTAAGTTCATCAATAACTCTCCACAACAGATTCAGATCTTCTTCTATGTTACCGCAAGTCCATGCAACCGTGAGGCTTTCAAGAGCAGAGTTCAGAGTCCACAAGAGCTCCAGAGTTTCTCAGTAGAAATGGCTGGAGTACAAAGTCCAAGGCTTCAGGAGTCAGAACACAGGTTCACTGCAGGCCAGATTCTGAAGCACTGATTGCTCAGGTGTGGCTGTTTAAGAAGCAAACAGAGAGAATCAGGGCGGGAACATGCAAGCTGGAAAACTCCATTTTAACTGAGGGCAAGATAGCTGCAGCAAACAGAAAGCAAAATGGCCGACGAACAAACTGAGTTTCAGAAACAGATATACAGAACCTTACACCCACACTCCAAAGACATACTGATAGGGAATTTAGATTGTGAGCCCCAATGGAGACAGTGAAGTCATGGTAATCTCTGTAAAGCGCTGCGGAATATGATGGTGCTATATAAGCAAAGTATAACAAATAATGCATCATGGAGCACCTGGCTAGTCTGCTAAGAAAATTAAAAGCAAATCATAACAAGTACATAAATCTGGAAAAACATCATAGGAAAAAAATATGGTGTAGTATCCCGTTACCCGTTGTACTGCTGCTGAATGAGGCAGTTGTCGTGTGCCAGTAGATTTGTTCCAGTGTGTCAGAATTCGTTTCGGCACTGTGAGTTAGAAAATGTAATACATTGCATTGTACACTGACGAATAAATGTGCTTTGCTGCCATCTACTGGCCAATGTGTATATGAAAGTTAAGTGATTATTCTCCTCACACCAAGCTGCCATAGAAATGGCTGGGAGAAGCCTCCCAGCTCAGGGCTCACACACATCCTGAGGTACAGTAACTTCCAATTCTGGGCGGTTTAAGCTGCCTGAGGGGCAAACACTACTGCTCCCATCATAGTTTTCCATGCAAATCCACGCTGAGGGGACATCTTTCTTCCACAAAGGAGTGAAGTATACTATACAGGAGAGATAATGCTGCACATGTGCTCTCCTGCATGCTGGTTATCCTGTTTGCTTCTAGCCAGGACCAGACCCACGTGGCTGCCATGCCACCGTCTTTGTTTAAGCTACCTCCTGCGATAGGGAATGGTAGGCTCAAAACTGTGAGTACTTCCACACTAGTGTGTTTCCACAGAAAGCCAATCTGTGAAGGTCCCTCCATCAGTGTAATATTTCTTGGACTGCGCATAACACTTCCTCTAATAGCAATTGAAGAGAACTCTGCTCCAGCCTCGCCGGGAGAGACCATGACCTCACTTGTCTCCTGAGGAGAGAATCATTACTTTCATATGCACAATATACCGTGAACTTTGCCTTTAAGAGAAAGACTGTACCCCATTACGTCTTTCAGTAAAATTGTTATGTTTACAAGTTCACCTGCGTGTCTGGCTGCTTGGGATTGCACAATCACCACGGGCGCTCCAGAACCTGCACCCAGACACCACCACTACAGGAGTGCCCCCGGGGGGTCCTATACCATCCACAAGTGCCACCACCCACTAATGACAATTGGGGACACGAGGGAAGTGTTGAGGGGTCCAGCAACCCACTTCAGCCACCGTGGCATCACTATCTGCTGCCAGTGAGACTACATGCCCCAGCTGGCCCTTCTGCAACGTCTGGCACCTCCCCAGTGGCTCACACAATGGCTGTTTTTGGATTTATGTCCTTCTGCTGTGATTTTTTTAATTTTAGTTTAGAGACTCGCAAGGCAATGAAGACCCTTGATTTGGGTTGTGAGCTTAAAGGGGTTGTCAGGTCCAAAATGATAAGTCTGCAGTTATGAATCCCAGAAGAGCACGCACTGTGTTCTGCAAGGATTTTCCGGTTTA
>JARQOD010013791.1:0-13809 GCA_033576555.1 Oophaga sylvatica
ACAGCTCTACTAATACAGTTAGGCCAGCTCTCTATATACAGTATGGGGCACCCACTTAATATACAGTATGATGGCCACAGCCTATATATACAGTATAGGGCCACAGCTCTCTATACAATTATGAGCACATCTTATATACAGTAGAGCCACATCTACTATATACAGTATGAGGGCCCACAGCTCTACATATACAGTATGAGGCCCACACTCACTAATACAGTAGAGGCACAGCTTCACAACTATGGTACAAGTTACATATAAGGGGCCACATTATATAACTGAGCAATACTTATGATAGCCCACAGCTTACTATATACAGTATGTGCCACAGCTCTATAAAAGTATGAGGGCACAGCTTACTATATACAGTATGAGGGCCACAGTCTACTATACAGTATGAGGCCACCTACTATATACAGTAGATGGGCCCCAGCTCTACTATATATGATGGCCACAGCTCTAACATATAGAGCACAGCTCTTTTATACAGTATGGATGAGCCACAGCTTACTATATAAGTATGAGGCCCTTCTATATTAAGCAAGTCACAACTTACTACAGTATATGCCACAGTATATAACAGTTATGACAGTTATATCACAGTATGAGGGCCACACTCTACTTATAGTTGAGCCACAGCTCTACTATATACAGTATGGGCCACAGCTTTCTATAACAGTATGAGGCCAGCCAACTTATCAGTATAGGGCAAGCCTCTTAAAAGTATGAGGGCCACATTACATATAGAGTTGACACAGTCTATGACACATGAGGGCTACATCTATATAATAAGCTCACACTTTATACACGCTATAACACGTCACTTATTAATATAGGGCCCACGTCTATATATACGATGTGCCAAGCTACATATACATATGATGGCACGCCCTATATATACAGTATGGGCCACAGCTCTACTATATACAGATGAGGGCACAGCTCTATATAATATGAGGCCCACCTATTACAGTATATGAGCACAGCTATCATATATGGATAGCCCCAGCTCTACTATTACAGTTGACAGCTATATATACGTAGGACCACGCTCTACTATATACAGTATGTGGGCCCAGCTCTACTATATACAGTTAGTGCCCCAGCTACTAATCGTAATGCAGTGCATACAGCTTCATTACAATATTGACAGCTCACAGTTACATATAGAGTAAGCCCACTATATACAGTATGGGGCCACAGTCTACTATATACAGTATGATGGGCCACCTCTATTTAACAGTATGAGGGCCACAGCTTACTTATACAGTATGGTGACCAGCTCTACTATAAGTATGGAGGGCCCACAGCTTACTATATACAGTATGAGGGCCACACTCTATATATACAGTATGAGGCCACATCTATATAAGTAGAGCCACACTTTACTATTAGTAATAGGAGCCACTTATATACAGATGGGGCCAGTCTACTATATAAGTAGAGGCACCAGCTCTACTATATACAGTATAGGGCCCAGCTTAACTATTACAGTTATGAGCCCCAGCTCTACTATTAGATGAAGCAGTCTACTATATACAGTATGATGGCAACTCTATATTATAGGACACCAGTCTACTATATACAGTATAGGCACACTCACTAATACAGTAAGTTGACACAGCTCTACTAATATATAGGGCACAAGTACTATTACATATGGCCACGTTACTTAACAGTATATGAGACCAGTCTACTATAACATTCACATAATTGTACACACATTATTACAAGGTCACAGCTACTATTACAGTAGAGCCACAATACTATTAGTAGGCCACTTTAATAGTATGAGGGCCACAGCTCTACTATATAGTATGATGCCACAGCACTATATATAGCAATTCACACTTTATCAGTATGCACACTTATATACAAGGCACAAATACAGTAATGCCCACAGCTCTATATACAGATGAGGGCCACAGCTCTATATACAGTATGAGGGCCCACAGCTCTATTATACAGTATGATGGGCCACAGCTCACTATTACGTATGATGGCCACAGCTCTACTATATACAGTATGAGGGCCACAGCTCTACTATATACAGTATGAGGCCACAGCTCTACTATATACAGTATGATGCCACAGCTCTACTATATACAGTATGAGGCCACACCTCTATATACAGTATGATGGCCCCACTCTAATACGTATGGCACCTAACTGGGCCAGCTCCTTAAAGTGGCAACTCTATTAACATGGCACTCTATTATAAGAGGCCACTCAATAGTAGAGCACGCTTCATCTAAGCACACTTATATATGGGCCCTTCATATATATGACCCGTCATATACAGTAGAGCAAGCTATTAAGGCCAAGCATATATTACGATGGCCACAGCTCTACTATATACAGTATGTGGGCCCACAGCTCTACTATATACAGTTATGATGGGCCACAGCTCTACTATACAGATGCCAGCTTATTACGTATAGGGCACACAGCTCTACTATATACAGTATGATGGGCCCACAGCACTCTATATATACAGTATGATGGGCCCACAGCTCTACTATATACAGTATGAGGGCCCACACTCACTAATACAGTATGAGGGCCCACAGCTCTACTATATACAGTATGAGGGCCACAGCTCTACTATATACATATAGGGCCCACAGCCTACTATACATATGAGGGCCACAGCTCTACTATAACAGTATGATGCCCACAGCTCTACTATAACAGTATGATGGGCCCACCCTACATATACAGTATGAGGCACACAGCTCTACTATATACAGTATGTGCCACACTCTACATATACAGTATGAGGCCACAGCTCTACTATATACAGTAGATGACCACAGCTCTACTATATACAGTAATGAGGCACACAGCTCTACTATATACATATAGGCCACCTCTACTATAACTATAGATGGCCACAGCTCTACTATATACAGTATGAGGCCACAGCTCTACTAATACAGTATGAGGCCCACAGCTCACTATATACAGTATGATGGCCACAGCTCTACTATAACAGTATAGGCCACAGCTTACATATACAGTATGGCCCACACTCTACATATACAGTATGATGGCCACAGCTCTACATATACATATAGGCCACAGCTCACTATATACAGTAGGGGCCACGCTCTACATATACAGTATGGGCCACAGCTCTACATATAAATGAGGCCACAGCCTAACTATATAACATAATATGGCCACCTCTACTATAACAGTAGAGGCCACAGCTCTACTATATACAGTAATGGCCACACTCACTATATACAGTATGAGGCCACAGCTCACAATAAGTAATGGGCCACAGCTCACTATATACATATGAGGCCACAGCTCTACTATACAGTATGAGGCCACAGCCTACATATACAGATGATGGCCCACAGCTCTACTATAACAGTATAGGCCACAGCTCACTATATACATAGTGCCACAGCTCTACATAACATATGAGGGCACAGCTCTACTAAACAGTATGATGGCACAGCTCACTATACATATGGCCACACCTACATATACAGTAGAGCCACAGCTCTACTATATACATAGAGGCCCACAGCTCTACTATAACTATGTGGCCACAGCTCCTAATTTGGGCCACAGCTCTACAAAATTTCAGTATGAGGGCCCACACTTACTAAAAAAGTATGATGGGGCCCCCCTTAAACTTTGGGGACACTCTCTATATACAGTATGGGGGCCCCCCAGCTCTACTATATACAAATGAGGGCCCACACTACTATTCATATATGAAACCAATTTTTATGGCCCACACTCTACAATACGTTTAAAGGGGCCCCCAGCTCTCTATAAACAGTATGAGGCCCACCTCTACTATATAAGTATAGGGGCCCAGTCTATAAATACAGTAGGGGCCCACAGCTCTATATAAAAACCCGTCACTAAAAGTTGGGCCCACAGCTCTACTATATACAGTTGAGGGCCCACAGCTCATATAACCCCTATTAGAAATTTTATTGAGGGCCCACAGCCTCTATATACAGTAAGAGGGCCACAGTCTACTAATACGTATGAGGGTCAAGCTTACCATATGAAGGCCACAGTCTACTTATTTTAGATAGGGCCCCCACTTTTTAAAAACAGTAGAGGGCCACATTACTAATACAGTATTTAGGGCTCACAGCTCTACTATATACATTTGGGGAAGTCTCAAAAATTGGGAACTCTACTAATACAGTAGTGGGCCCCCCACTATATCAGATGAGGGGCCCACAGCCCATTATATATCAGTAAATTTTTGGGGCCCCAGCTCTTACTAATACAGTATGAGGGCCACAGCCTTTCTATATACAGTATAGGGGCCCAACTCTACTAAATAATATTTGGGGGGCCCCAGCCTACTATATACAGTATGGGGGCCCCACAAACCTACTTATAAAAAAAATTTTATTGATAAGGGGGACACGCTTACTTATACAGTAGAAGGGGCCCCAGCTTACTAATCGTAATGGGGCCACAGCTCTACATATACGAGGATGGGCCCACAGCTTACTATATAATTTTGAGGGCCACAGCTCTACTTAAAACATATATGGTCCGCCCTTAATATAGGGACAGTTTTAAAAGTGGTGGGGCCACACTCAAAATAACAGTATGAGGGCCCACAGCCCACTATATACAGTAGAGGGCCACACTCTACATAAAAGTATGGGGGCCCACAGCTCTACTATAAAAGTATGAGGGCCACAGCTCACTATAACAGTTGGGGGCCCCACGCTCTACTATATCATAGGTGGGGCCCCCAGCCACTATATACAGTATGAGGGGGGGGCCCCCAGTCTACTATATAAGTATGAGGCCCAGCTCTACTATATAATATGGGGGGGCCCAACTCACATATTCAGTATGAGGGCCACAGCTCTACTATAACAGTATAAGGGGGCCCACACTTATATATAAGATGGGGCCCACATCTTATATAAGATGTGGCCCACACTTATATAAAGTGTGGCCCATCTACAAATCTTAGATTGGCCACAACTTATAAAGTAATGGGGCCCATTATTTAAGTAGAGGGGCCCCTCTCTTATAGTAGGGGGGCTCTAATTACGTATAGGCCCCTCTACTTAAAAGTATGTGGGCCCACTTATATATAAATGTGGCCCATCTACTTATAATAGAGGGCCCCCTTACTATTAATAGAGGGGCCCCAGCTTTTTTTAGTAAAAAAGAGCCCACAACTTATATAGTAGACTGGGCCATCAACTTTATATAGAAGTGTGGCCCCCATACTGTATATAGTAGAGCTGGGCCCTCATACTTTTATAGTAGACTGTGGCCCTCCCTACTGTAATAGAGAGCTTGGGGCCTTTATACTGATATATAGAGGTGGGCCCTCATACTGATATATAGAGCTGTGGCCCCCATCTTTTATATTTGATTTCCCTTTGGGGGGGGGGGGTTTTTTTGGGGTTTTTTATATATGTTTATAGTAGAGGGTGGAGCCCCATACTGTTATAGTAGAGCGTGGCCCTCCCTACTGTTATAAAGCTGTGGGCCCATCATACTGTATATAGTAGAGCTGTGGGGATCATACTGTAAAGTAGAGCTGTGGGCCCCCCCATACGTATATATAGAGCTGTGGCCCTCATACTGTTATAGTGAGCTGTGGCCCTCATACGTATATAGTAAAATGTGGGGGCCCCAACTGTATTAGTAGAGCTGTGGGCCCTCATATGTATATGTAGAGTGTGGCCATCATTGTATATAGTAGAGCTGTGGGCCTCATAATGTTAAAAAGTAAGCTTGAGGGCCCTATACTTATATAGTAGAGCTGTGGCCCTCAACGTATATATAGAGCTGTGGGCCCCCCATACTGTATATAGAGGCGTGGGCCCCCATACTGTATTTGTAGAGCTGTGGGGGCCCCCTCATACTGTATATAGTAGAGCTTGGGGCCCTCATCTGTATATAGTAGAGCTTGGCCCCTCATACTTAAAATAGTAGAGCTGTGGCCCCTCATACGTATATAGTAACTGTGGCCCCCATACTTTTATAGAGGCGTGGCCCTCAAAATGTATATAGTAGAGCTGTTGGCCCCTCAACGTATATATAAGCTTTTGCCCCCCCTTTTTGTATATATAGAGCGTGGGGCCCTCATACTGTATATGTAGAGCTGTGGGGGGGGGCCTCATACGTATATGTAAGCTGGGGCCCCTCATACGTTAAGTAACTTGGCTCATTGTTTGTGGTGTGGGGCCCTTATACTGTATATAGTAGGCTTGGGCCCCTAATACTGTAAAAGTAAGCTGTGGGCCATCAACTGTATATAGTAGAGTGTGGGCCATTACTGTATTTTTGAGCTGTGGGCCATCATACTGTATAAGTAGAGCTGTGGCCCATACTTATATGAGAGCGTTTGGGGCCCCTCGTATATATAAGCGGGGGCCTCATAACTGTTTTTATAGACTGTGGCCCCATACTGGTTTTTAATAGGGTGTGGGCCATCATACGTATATAGTAGAGCTGTGGCCCCACCCTACGTAAAATTTTTGAGGCGTGGGCCCCCCTACTGTATAAGTAGAGCTTGGCCCTCATACTGTATATGTGAGCTGTGTGCCCTCCATATGATTTTAGAAACTGGGACTCCCCTTTTAAAGGGACTGTGGGGTTTAAATTGAATAGTGATTTGGTTTTGGCCTTATTTAAGGAGCTTTCCCTCCGGGGGTTTGTAATGTTTTGGGCCTCTCTTTTTGAGTGTGGCCCTAACGTTTAGAGAAATTTCCCATTTTGTTTTTGTGAAGCTTTTGGGGCCTCATCTTTTGGGGGGAAAGGGCTGGGCTTTTCCCCTTATTTATTTCTGGGGCCCCCTTGTTTAGTAAAGCTTAGCCCTCTCTGTTTGTTTTTGTCCCCAAAAACTATATGTAGAGTGTGGATTAGGGGATAAATAAGTGGGCCCTCTATTAAAAGAAAAGCTGGTGGGGGCCCACAACATTAGGAAGGGTGGCCCTTAAAACTGTAATATTTAAACCCTTCCCTAATACTGTATAAAGAGCTTGTCCCATTTCAAACTTTATATTAAATGGCTGTTGGGGCCCTCAACTGTATTAGTAAGGTGGTTCCCCTATACTGTATATAGTAGAGCTGTGGGGGCCCCTCATACTGTATATATAGACTGTGGGCCTCATACTGTATATAGTAGAGCTGTGGCCCCCCCTTGTAAATGGGGCTTTGGCCATCATACTGTATATTAAAAAGCTGGGGGCCCCCATACTGTATAAAGTAGAGCTGTGGCCCTCAAGGGTTTTTAAATAAGCTGGGGGCCCTAAACTGATTAGAGAGCTTGGCCCCTATATGTATAAGAGAGCTGTGGGCCCATACTGATTAGTAGAGCTGTGGGGCCCTATACTGTATATAGTAGAGCTGTGGCCCTCATACGTATAAAAAGTGAGCTGTGAGCCCATTACGTATAATTAAAAAACTGTGGGGCCCTCATACTGTTAATAGTAAGCGTGAGCCCATATACTGTATATAGTAGAGCTGTGGGCCCCATACATAAAAATAAGCTGTGGCCTTTATTTCTGTAAAGTAGAGCTGTGGGCCCCCAATCGTATATATAAGCGTGGGCCCTCATACTGATATAGTAGAGCTGTGGGCCTTTTATATGTTTGTAGAGCTGTGGGGCCCTCATCTGATAAGTAGAGTGTGGCCCTAATGTATATAGTAGACGGTTTTTGGGGCCTCCCTACTGTAATTTGTAAGCTGTGGGCCATCATACTGTTAAAATAGAGTGTGGGGCCCCATCTACTGTATATAGTGAGCTGTGGGCCCCCATACTTATGTAACTGTGGCCCCTCAATTATATATAGAGCTGGGGGGCCCTTTTTATTTAAATTCCCCAATGTTATAGTAGAGCTTGGGCCCCCTCATACTGTATATGTGAGCTGGGGCCCCTCAACTTTTTATAGTAGAGCTGTGGCCAACATACTGATATAGTAAAGCTGTGGGCCCCCATACTGTTATAGTAAGCAGTGGGGCCCACATACTGTAATATAGGGCTTGGGCCCCCAAAAATGTATATAGTAAGTGTGGCCATCATACTGTAATAGTAGACTTGTGGGGATCATACGTAAAAAATTTGTAGAGCTGTGGCCCCCAACTGTATATAGTAGAGCTTGAGCCCCATAACTGTATATGTAGACTGTGGGCCTCATACGTAATATAGAGCTGTTGGGCCCTCATACTGTAATAAAGAGCTGTGGGCCCATCATACTGTATATGTAGAGTTGGACCCATAATTTTATAAGTAGAGCTTGGGGTTTTTGGGCTTTCCCCTCATACTGTTTGTAGAGCTTGGCCCCCCTCTGTTATAGAGAGCTGTGGGTCATCAACTGTTATGTAGAGCTGTGGCCCCCAACTGTATATAGTAGAGCTTGGGCCCACATACTGTTATAGTGGGGTTGGGGGGCCCTCATACTGTAATATAAGCGGGCCATCAACTTAATATAGAGCGTGGGCCCTCATACTGTATATATAGGCTGTGGGGCCATCATACTGTTTTTATAAACTGTGGCCCCCCATACTGTATAAGAGAGCTTGGGCCCCTCATACTGTAATAGTAGACTGTGGGTAATTTTCGTATATAGTAGAGCGTGGCCCTTTTCGTAATAGTAGAGCTGGGCCCTCAATTAAAAATGTAGAGCTTTTGGCCCCTTTCTGTATATATAAGCGTGGGGTCATCATACTGTAATAAAGGGAGGCTTGTTTGGGCCCTTTTTATACTGTATATAGTAGAGCGTGGCCTCAACTGATATAGTAAGCTGTGGGCCCCCATACTGTATATATAAAGGGTGTGGCCTCATACTGTTATAGTAAGCTGTGGCCCTATACTTGGTATAATAGAGCTGTGGGCCCACAAACTGTATTAGTAGAGCTGTGTGCCCCCAACTGTTATATAAGCTGTGGGCCCCATACTGAAAAATGTAGACTGTGGCCCTCAACTTATATGTAGAGGGTGTGGGGCCCTCATACTGTAAAAAAGTAGAGCTTGGGCCCATTACTGTAATAGTAGGCGTGGGCCCCTAAAATTATATAGTAGAGCTGGGGCCCCATACTGATTAAAAAGGTGTGGCCCCCATACGATATAGGAAACTGGGGCCCCTTTTATACTGTATATAGTAGAGCTGTGGGCCCATACTGTATTAGTAGAGCGTGGGGCCCTCATACTTTTATAGTTTGAGCTGTGGGCCCCCTTACTGTATAAGTAGACTGTGGGCCCATATACTTTATGTGAGTGTGGCCCCATACTGATATAGTAAGCTGTGGGCCCACATACTGTATATGTAAGCTGTGGGCCCATCTACTGATTAGAAAGCTGTGGGGCCCTCATACTGTATATAGTAGAGCTGTGGGCCCCTCTACGTTATAGTAGAGCTGGGGCCCAATACTTATATATTAAGCGTGGGCCCCCCATGGGATAAGTAGGGGTACCCCTATACTGTATATATAGGCTGTGGCCCCATACTGTATATAGTAGACGTGGCCCCCATACTGTATATAGTAGAGCTTTTGGCCATATACTGTTTTATAGGCTGTGGGCCCCTCATACTTAAATTTTGTAGAGCTTGTGGGCCCCCATACTGTATATATTTAGAGTGTGGGCCCCTCATACTGTAATTTTTTAGAGCTGTGGCCCATCAACTGTATAAGTAAGCTGTGGCCCTCATACTGTATATAGTAGAGCTGTGGGCCCTCATACGTATATAGTAGAGCTGTGGGCCCCCATACTATATAAGTAGAGCTGTGGGGCCCCCCATACTGTAATGTAGAGCGTGGCCTCATACTGATTAGTAGAGCTGTGGCCCCCAACGTATATAGTGGAGCTGTGGGCCCTCCTACTTATTAGTAGAGCTGTGGGGCCCATATATGTATATATAGAGCGTGGGCCTCAAATGTTATAGTTAAACTTTGGCCCCTCTTTCTTATATTAAAAGCTGTGGGCCCCATACTGTATATGTAGACTGTGGTCACATACTGATATAGTAGAGCTGTGGGCCCCTCATACTGTAATAGTAAGCTGTGGGCCCCACTTATATAGTAGAGCTGTGGCCCCTCATACTGATATATAGAGCTTTTGCCCCTCTACGTAATAGTAAGCTGTGGCCCCATATGATATTGTAGAGCTGTGGGCCCTCAACTTATAAAATGAGCTGTGGCTTTCCCTACGTATATAGTGACTGTGGGCCCCCATACTGTAAAGTGAGCTGTGGGCCCCTCATACTGTATATAGTAGAGGGGTGGGGCCCCCCCCAAATGTTAAAAATAGAGCTGTGGGGCCCCCCCATACTGATATAGAGAGTGTGGGCTCAAACTTATATAGTAGAGTGTGGGCCCACATATTGTAATAGTTGGCTGTGGGCCCATATACTGTATATAGTTAAAACTTGAGCCCTCATACGTAATAGTAGAGCTGTGGGCCCTCAACTGTTATTAGAGCTGTGGGCCATCATACTGTAATATTTGAGCGTGGGGGCCCCCTACAGTATTTAAATAAGCTGTTTGGGGCCTCATACTGTATATAGTAGAGCTGTGGCCCTCATACTGTATAAGTGGGGCTGTGGCCCATCATACTTTTTATAGTGAGCTTGGGCCCCATACTGTATATAGTAGAGCTTGGCCCTCATACTGTATTTAGTAGAGTGTGGGGCCCCCATACTTTATAGTAGGCTTGGGCCCCTCTACTGTATATAGTAGAGCTGTGGCCCCTTACTGTATAAGTAAGTGTGGGGGCCCTTTCCCTATGTATATAGTAGGCTGTGGCCCACATACTGTTTTTAGTGAGCTGTGGGCCCCCAATGTTATAGTAGGCTGTGGGCCATCATACTGTATAAGTAAGCTGTGGCCCATATATGTAAAGTAGAGCTGTGGGCCCCTCATACTGTAATAGTAGAGCTTTGGGCCCTCCCTACTGTATTAAATGAGCTGTGGGGCCCTCATCTTTTTATATGAGCTGGGGCCCATCATATGTTAAGTAGACGTGGGCCTCATATGTATATAGTAGAGGGGTGTGAGCCCTATACTTATAGTAGAGCTGTGGGCCCTCATATTAAAGTAGAGCTGGGGCCATATACTGTATATAGGAGAGCTGTGGCCCCTCATACCGTATATAGTGAGCTGTGGGCCTTATACTGTATAAAAGTAGAGCTGGGCCATATACTTTTATAGTGAGCTGTGGCCCTCAACTGTATTAGTAGATGTGGGGGCCCTCCTACTGTATATTTGAGCTGTGGCCTCTTGTATAATGGTGTGGGCCCCCCATATTTTATAGTAACGTGGCCCTCATACTTGTATAAGTGGCTGTGGGCCATCATACTGTTTAAAGTGAGCTGTGGCTCACATACTGTATATATGAGCTGTGGCCCATCATACTGTATATAGAAAGGCTTGGCCATCATACGTTAAGTAGAGCTGTTGGCCACTACTGTATTGGTGGCGTGGCCCCATACTGTATTAGTAGAGCTGTGGCCCCCATAACTGTTATTTAAAAAGCTGTGGGCTCATCATATGAAAATAGTAAGTTGGATCATATTATATAGAGACTGTGGCCATCATATGTAAAAGGGCTTGTGGGCCCCCCCATACTGATATAGTAGACTGGGCCAAAACTGTATATAGTAAAAAGCTGTGGCCCTCATACGTTAAAAGAGAGCTGTGGGCCCCCTTTCTGTATATAGTAAGGGGTGACCATCATACTGTATAATAGAGCTGTTGGGGTCCCATCTGTAAAAGTAGAGTGTAGCCCCCCAACTGTATAAGTAGACGTGCCCATAAACTGTATATGTAAGCTTGGCCCTCCATACTGTATATGAAGCTGTTGCACCCCACTTAAAAGTAAGCTTGGGCCATCATAAGTTATATAGTAGACTGTTTTTCCCCCATAACTGTATAAGTAGGCGTGGGCCTCCCTACTTATTAGAGGCTGGGCCATCATACTTTATTAGTTGGGTTTTGGCCCATCATCTGTAAAGTAAACTGTGGCCCCATACTGTATATAGTAGACTTTGGCCCTTCATACTGTATAATGAGCTGTGGGCCCCCCTACTGTAATATTAGAGTTGGGGCCCCTTCATACTGTTTTAGTAGAGCTGGGGCTCATTTTTCCCCCATCTGTATATAGTAGAGCTGTGGGGGCCCTATACTGTATATAGTGAGCTGTGGCCATCTACTGTATATAGTAAGCTGTGGGCCCATCATACTGATATAGTGGCTGTGGGCCCTTTATTCTTTATAGTAGAGCTGTGGGCCCACATATGTTATAGTAGACTGTGGGCCCATCAACTTATATATAAGGCTGTGGGCCCTCATACTGTATATAGTGAGCTTGGCCTATACGTATATAGTAGAGTGTGGGCCCATCATCTGTATATAGTAGAGCTGGGGTCTCATAAATGTAAAAAGTAGATTGGGGCCCCCCCATACTGGGGTAATTTGTATGAGCTGTGGGCCCTCAAACTTTTTAGTAGAGCTGTGGCCCATCATATGTTTATAGGGGCGTGTGGGCTCCATACTGTTTTATAAAAGCGTGGGGCCCCCATACGTTTTTAAATGAGCTGTTCCCTTTATACTGTATAAGTAAGCTGTTGGGCCCCCCCATACGTATAATTAGAGCTGTGGGGCCCTCTTACTGTATTAGTAGAGCTTGGGCCCCTCATACTGTATATGGAGCTGGGCCCCCATATGTATATAGTAAGCTGTGGGCCCTCATACTGTTATAGTGAGTGTTTGTGCCCCCTACTGTATATAGTAGGCTGTGGCCCCCATACTGTAAATAGTAGAGCTGTGGCCCCCCTTACTGTATATTAGAGTGTGGCCGGTAAGGAGTCTTGTAATATAAGCTGGTGCCCCCCAATTTATAGAAGCTGTGGCCCTTCATACTTATATAGTAGAGCTTTTTGGGGCCCACATACTGTTTTTGTAGGCTGTGGCCCTCCATAGTATTAGTAGAGGTGTTTTGGGCCTATACTGTATATGAGAAGCTGGTGGTCTCATACTTAAAATGAACTGTGGGCCCCCCTTACTGTATAATAGAGCTGTGGCCCTCCATACTGTATTAAATAGAGCTGTGGGCCCTCATACTGTATATTAAAGCTGTGTGCTCACAAAATTATATTGTAGAGCTTGGGCCACATACTGTATATATAGGGTGTGGGGCCCCTTCAATACTGTATAAATAAGCGGGGCCACATACTGTATATAGTAAAAGCTGTGGCTCACAAACCCGTATAAGTAGAGCTGTGGCCCTCATAGTATATATAGAGCTTGGGCCTCATCTGTATATATAGATGTGGGCCCTTCAAACGTATATAGTAAGGGGTGTGGCCTCCCTACGTATATGGTAGAGGTGGGGCTCCCTATTGTATAGTAGGTGTGGCCCTCATACTGTATATAGTAGAGGCTGTGGGCCCCTCATACTGTATATTAAGGCTGTGTCCCCCCCTACTGTATATATTTGAGCTGTGGGGCCATCATCTGTATAATGTGGTTTTTGTTTTGTGGCTTTTTCATAATTTATATATAGGCTGTGGGCCCCCATACTGTATTTTAAAGCTGTGGGCCCCCATACTGTATATAGTAGACTGTGGGGCCCCTCATACTGATATAGTTAGCTTTTGGGCCCTCATACTGTTTAGAGAGCTGTGGCCTCAACATTATAGTAGAATTTTTGGGGCCCCTTTCTGTTATAGTAGAGTTTTGGCCCCTCATACTGTATATAATAGGGGCTGTGGCCTCATACTGTTTTGTAAAACTTGGGCCCTCATACTGTATTATAAGCTGTGGGGGCCCTCATAAAGTTATAATAGATGGGGA
>JARQOD010013792.1:0-13797 GCA_033576555.1 Oophaga sylvatica
GGGGCTCTAAGCAGAAAATAAAAATTATATTAAAAAAAACTAATAATTGTGGGTGGTGTGGTAGGTCTCAAAGCAAGGGGAGATACAAAGGCCTGGTTGGGATGGGCATGTGGGGCAATAGTAACGGGAATCACTCCGTTTGCCATGCTTCCTGCAAACCCGGCATCGTTTTTGAGGATACCTTTGGGTGGGAGTGACAAGGACAGGGTGAGGAAAATGGCGCTCTGAAAGTCTCATGGAATCGTCAGACTCGAAGGCTTTCCCCCCGGTGCCATTGAATCAAACATGAGGCCCTCAATAAATTTTTCCTGATACTGGAGGAATGTAAGGGGTCCTTGGGACCTTTTGTACAGGACAAAACTGTTGCATGTGGCCGTTTGGATAAGATAGATTGCCACCTTTTTGTACCAGGCTCTGGTCTTCTGTTTGACCAGGGTTGCAGAACCTGGTCTGATAAATCAACGCCACCCATAAATTTATTATATTCTGTGACGCAGAACGGTTTTTCCATGTCCCTGGTGACACCCCTTTCTCTGACCGTCACAGTGGTGTCCACATGCAGTGTGGTCAGCATGTAGACGTCCTTCCTGTCATTCCACTTCACTGCAAGAAGTTGGTCACTTACGAGTGAGAATGACGCCCCCTTCTCCAAACGTCTGGACACCAACTGTGATGCAGATGAGCCTCCCTCCCAGAGCAGTGGGGTACTCGAATCCGAGCCTATTAACTTCTATGGGGAATGTCACAGCAACACAGCTCGGTCCGTGGCCCTGGGCACTCACCCTTAGTGTGGGATATTTACAGGGGAGTTGAATGTTGGTATGGAGATTCGTGACGCCACCTGTAGTACCTGGTCAGGGTGACCAGCGCTGCTATGCAGATCCACTGAAGGGTTGGTGTTGTGCAGCTAGATGTTAGGCCTCCCACAGGTGAGGCTGAGTCCTTCAGGGCAGATAGTTATATGGGGAAGCAGGACAGAAGGGAACCCGGCAGTTAGGGGTCAGAAATAGGACACACACACAAGTCACTTTGGTACCTTTACTGAAGATGTTGCAGGCACTCCCCGGAGCACTGTAGGGTGAAGGATGCACATCCAGATTCTTCCACTGAGTAGGTGTGTGGCCTCCTGTTCCTTGCCCTCTGTAATGAAGTCCTGGCCTGCATGTAGCTGGGCCTAACTTAGTCTCCGTCCTGCACCTGGCTGACCTTGTGGTTGGACCTTCCCTTGAAGTACACAGTTCCTGCTTGCAAGTACCTACTTGCTGGACTCCGTCCTCCTGGCCCTATTAGGTATCAGCTCTGTGGTGCTCCTGGGATCTGTAGTCCTCCAGGAACTCCGGTGTTCTCCTAATGGGTCGTGGAGATCCCAATATGCTCGGACCCCGGCGTCCGGTAAATACTTGTTGAGGTGAGCTATTAAGGCTCCTGTTGTGAATGTGTTAGAAATGAATTCTGAGCAGAAGCTCCCTCTGGTGGTTACAAACAGTACTGAACTATTCAATGAAGATTGTGAAGATTGGCAATCAGGAGTTACAGACTGGTCTTATATAAGGGAGGTTCCCTCCCATCAAGGTTGCCGATGATCAATTGTTCTTGTCTCAACTGTGGTTCCTGGTTCACTTGGAAGCTTGCTGATTCTTGCCTGCATCTTCTGCTAACAGATAAGATATTTTCTGCTTTTATTTTTGTACTTGCTTTTTGCATTTTTCCCTGCACTTCTGTGGAGGTCAGCCAGGTCCCCTCCGGGGGCTTGTGCTCCTCTCAGTTTATCTGAGCCACTGTTATTTGTTCATTTGCCGTTTCCAGTTTTTTCAGTGGCTGCGGCTTAGTTTTGTTACACCAGAGAACTAATTTAGGTGGTAGAGGTCGTGTGATCTCAGGTGTTTTTGCAATTAGTAGAGTTGGTATTTTGTTAGGGTTTTTGGGATTGCAGTAAGTGTCCTTCCTATCCTTTTCTTTCTAGGAAGATTGGGCCCCAACGTTTGCTCATACTATTTTCTGTCTGTGTCTGTATTTCCTCTTGTCTAACCGCCATTACATGTTTGGGGGCTTTCTATGTTCTTTGGGGATCTGCTCCGGGGCAGTTAGCTTTCCTCTTTCTATCTTTAGGTGTAGTTAACCTCTCAGGCTGTGACGAGGCGTCTAGGACCAACTTAGGAACGCTCCACGGCTGCCTTTAGTTGTGGTGGTTAGTCAGGGTACTGCAATCCAGTAGATTCCAACCTCTCTGGTGTATTGCCGTTTTTGCCTGCTCTCCTCAGCTACCAAATCATAACAGTATCACCGGCCTAACTGAAAATTATATGGTACTCACAGAAGGAAATAAAAAAGTGTGGAAAGAAAAAAGAAGTTGTCAGAATTGTTAGAGATATTTTTTTTTTTTCCCTGTTTGTTGCATTTTTTTTTTCTCCCTCTGTTTCTCTGAGTGCTGAGGAGGAATTTTTTTTTTCTCTCAATGGAGCTTGCACAGTTGTCTGGCCATGTGGATCAGCTTGCCACTGAAGTTCGGAGTATTGCTGTCTATCTTGCAAGGTTGCCTGTTGTGGAACCTAGGATTCCCATGCCAGATTTGTTTTTAGGGGATCGAGCTAAATTTCTGAATTTCAAAAATAACTGTAAGTTGTTTTTTGCCTTAAAACCTAAGTCCTCAGGAAACGCAGCACAGCAGGTTCAAATTGTCATCTCTCTCCTGAGCGGCGATCCTCAGGATTGGGTTTTTTCCCTGACACCTGGGGACCCTGTTTTGAGTAATGTTGATGCATTTTTTCTGGCTCTGGGGTTATTGTACGATGAACCTAATGTCACTGATCAAGCTGAAAAAACCTTGTTGGCATTAAATCAGGGGCTTGAGGACGCTGAGTTATACTGTCAGAAATTTCGAAAGTGGGCAGTCCTGACCAAATGGAATGATGATGCTTTGGCAGCCCTTTTTCGGAAGGGTCTGTCAGAGAATGTAAAAGATGTTATGGTGGGTTTCCCTGCTCCCTCTGGTCTCAATGATTCTATGTCATTAGCGATTCAAATTGACAGACGTTTGCGTGAGCGTAGAGGTATGTGTTGTGAATTTTTTTGGGGGTTTTGGGAGCGAAACCCTTTTATTTTTCCCTTTTGGGATTTCCCCAACGGTTTCCCCTCAGTTTTGGTTTTTTTCCCTTTTTAACCGGGCCCTTGGGGGGGCTTTTTTTGCGGGGTTTTTCCTTCTCTTTCAACCCGGGGTTAGAAACCTTTGGAAAACTTGGCCCTCTTGGAAACCCAAAGGTTTAAAAATTGGGGGTTTTTGAAAAGGGCCTGCAAACAGTAAAAAACTTTTTATTGGGCACTTTAAAAATCCGTACCCGGGCCAATTTTTTTTGGG
The DNA here is from genome assembly GCA_033576555.1 of Oophaga sylvatica. NCBI lineage: Eukaryota > Metazoa > Chordata > Amphibia > Anura > Dendrobatidae > Oophaga > Oophaga sylvatica. The sequence continues at coordinate 3,356 of JARQOD010013792.1, forward strand.
TTTCTCACAAAGGTTTAAAAAAATTTAAAAAAAAAAACAGTTTTGGGAATACCCTGGTTAAAAATTTTTTTTAAAAATTTTTTACTAAATTTTTTTTTTCCTAATGAGGCTTGAAATTTTTAATTACGGGTTTGAAGTTGGAGTTTTGCCTATTTTAATTTGGGGGGCCTTTCCCCTTTGTTTTTTTGGGTTCCAAAATTTCTGTTTAAAAAAAATTTTTAATTTTTTTTTAAACCATCCCGGGAAAAACGGGGTTAAAATTGGGTTTTCCTCTCAATTTAAATTTAGTTTTTTTAAACCCCAACCCTGTTTTTTAATTTTCTTTTTCCTTTTGGGGGTTTATTGGTGAACCAAGAAAATTTCGGGAAAAATTTTTGGGTTTGGGGTTTTAGGGGGGGTTTTATTTTTTAAAAGGGGGGAGTTGCTTTAAAAAAGATTTTTTAAATTTTTTAAGCGGATGAAATTAAAAAAGTTTAGGGGGGTTTCCCTAAAAAAATTTTTAATTTTTATTTTTTGGAATTGGACTTTTGGTGGATAATGTGGGTAATTTTGGGATTTGGTTCGGAAGGGGTTTTGGGGGTCAAAGGGGTTGGTGAAAATTTTAGGACGGGGTACGGTGCGGGTTTTAAAGGGAAATTTTTTCCCTGGGTTTTGGGGGGGGTTTACTTTGGGTTTGGCTGGGCCGGGGTTTCCCCTTGGGTCCCGCTTGTGGGTTTGGGGTTTGGTGTTTTTTTGGGGTTTTGGGTTTGGTGGGGTTTGGGGTTTGGGGGGGGGGTTTTTTTAGCGTGGGTGGGGGTGGGGGGGCCCGGGGGGGGTTTTTTGGGGGGGTTCGGGTGGTTGGCGGGGGTGTGGTTTTTTAAAAGGGGGGGGGGGGGGTTTGGGGGTGGGGGGGGGGGCGGGTGGGGGGTTTTGGGGGGGTTGGTGGGTTTGGGGGGGCGGGGGGGAAAGGTTTTGGATGGGCCCCACAACACGTTTGGGGGGGTGTTTTTGGCGGGGTTTTTTTGCGGTCCTTTGGGCTGAATTAAAGGGGATGGGAAACCGCCGGGGCCCCCGCCCGGCCCCGGGGGGTTGGTTTGGTTTTTGGGGGGTGGGGGCAGGTTTTTTGGGGGTTTTGTCCCTTCTTGGGTTTTTTTTTTCCTATTGTTTTCCCGTTTTTCCCTTTTAATTTTTTTTTTTTGTTTTTTTTTTTCTTTTTTCCCCCTTTTATTTGTTTTTTCTTTGTCTTTTTTTTGTTTTTTTGGCGTGTTTGCTTGTCCCCTCTTTTTCAATTGGCCTCTTTCCTTAAATTTGGGTTTTGATTTTCTTTCCCTTTTTATTTTTTCCAATTGCTTTACTTTGTTTTCCCTCTCGGTTTTTTTTTTTCCTAGAAACTTTTTTTTTTTTTTTTGCTTACATACAGAGCCATCATATTCCCCTTTTGGGTAGGGTTTTAAGTGTGGGGGAAAAACCGGATTTCCCGGGGAAAACCCCCACGCAAAACGGGGGAAAAACTACAAACTCCTTGCAGTTGTTGCCCTTAGGGGGGATTAAAAGTCGGGGCCCTTGCTGCTAAGGTTTTTTTTCCCAGTGTACCCCAACTGAGCCACCGTGTTGCCCAAAAATTTAAACCCCAGAAAATTTTGGGTTTCGGGTCCAAACGGTTCTTCCAACTTTTTCAGCCTTGTATGTTTAAGCGAGGGAGTTCTTTTGGCTTGTTTCTTCATCCTGAGTTGCTCTTTTTGGGTGAAAACATCCTTACGTGGTGGCCAGTTGGGGTAGTCGGCCTCCCCAGGGGCGGCAAATAATATTTTTTTCTTGGCCATTTTTCTAAACCGCTCAAATCTGAAAAATTTTTAAAAGGGAAATTTTTGGGTTTTAACAGAGGGCAAAAAGGGTTGGTTAGTACCAGGTTTGGGGTATCAAAAAAAAACAAAATTTGAAACCAATTTTTTAAAGAACTTTTTTTCTTTTTGGGAGGACAAAATATAATATGTAGCTTTCCTTTAAACCCCTACGTTTTCCGACGTCAGTCTACTCTGATAGAAGCATAAAAACAACTGAACCGCACGGGTGTCTTTACACAGAAATTTGGCTTTCATGAGGTTTTAAATTCATCAGTTTTTACTTACTGTTATAACAAAAGGTACATCGATAGTAAAAGTAATTTCATTTTTTATAATTTGTTTTTTCTTCACCTCGGGCAGCTCAGGATGGTTTGCATTTAAACCCGTTTGAATAAGCCCCCCCATAAGGGGACTATGACGGGGCTTCTCTATTCTATCGAGAAACCAGCAGGCAACCATGGCCATCCCCTTTGTGAAAGGGGTGGTTTTATCGCACTGAAAAAAAAGAATTTATATAGTCATGGAATTTTTAAATACAGGGGTTTGTTTTTTTTTTTGTTACAAATCAAGCAAAATGAAAAATTTTGGGGTCTTTTAAAAGGGTCTTAAAAGAAAGAAAATTTTGGCGTCCCCCGGAACCCTTTTCAATTGCACTGAAAAAAACGCCCCGCCACTGCTGAGAGCCCACTGAGCTTTTCCCACTGTCGAGCGGGGCTGTCAGCCCGGGGCCCGGGTGATTTGGTAAATCCCCCCCGGTCACACCTGCATAACTGTAACCCGGAAACCCCCCCGGTTGAAGTAAAGTTCATTGTCTCCGGGGGCTGCCCCTTTCAGTATGCAGCTGGGCACCTTTTTAAACCCACTTTTAACCTCCACATTACCCTATATCGCGGGCCCAAATTTGCATTATCAGACCTAAAAGGTTTCCCCTTTTGGGTTTCTTATTTTTAGAAATCACATGGTGTTTCTTTCCCTTTTAAATTCCTTTTAAAAGTGGGAAAGTTTTACCGATTTTTTCCCTATGTTTTTCCCCATGTTGGCCAAAATTTTTTTTGTCAAAAAAACAATGCAAATTTGTTTTTTATCATGAGTTTTTTGTTTGAAGTTGTATTCCCCTTTTTTTTTTAAAGAATTCTAAGGCCCAAAATTGCTTCTTAATTTGCCCTGATTGAAAATTATTGAATTAAAAATTGGGGTTTTGTACTTTTTCTTCATGTTTGTATGTGCACTGAGTAAAACCGAGGGTTTTTAAAAAAAAAGGTCCGCTTTTTTCCTTTGTACAGTCAGGGCCCCAAAAAGTTTTGGGAATGAAAACAAATATTATTTTTTCACTTTGTTTTGCTGCCCTCTGGATTTTATGTGGGGTTTTTGGGACAGATGTTTTTATCCGACAGAAATTTTTTTTCCCAAACATATGAGTAACAAAAGCTTTATTGACTTTTTGAATGATTTAAATTGCAGCAATCAATATTTGCGGGGGTTGATAAACCCTTCTTCTTCAGGACCTCTCCCAATTTCCCCCTGGCATGTTTCCAATCAATTTTCTGGCCCCAAACCCTGACTGTTTGCAGTCCATTCTTGCAAAAATAAATGCTTTAATTTTGGGTCGAATTTTTGGGTTTTTTGTTTGTCCACCCGTCTCTTGATGATTGCCCACAAGTTTTTTTTTGGGTTTAAGATCTGGGGTTTTCCCGGGCATGGCCCCCCAAAATTTTCTTTTGTTTTTTCCTGAGCCTTTAGTTATACCTTTGCTTTAGGGGAAAGGTGCTCCTTAAATGCTGGGAAAAGGCATTGTTGTCGCCAAACTGCTCTTGGGGGGTTAGGAGAAGTTCTTTGGAGGACTTTTTGGGTGCCATTTTTTTATTAAATGGCTGGTTTTTGGGCAAGACGGTAAAGGAGCGATTCCTTTGGCGGGAAAAAGGCAACCCCACCATAATGGTTTGGTTGCTTAACATTTGGGCCCTTGGGGACAAGTGGTGGTAGCCCCTCACCTTGTCCTTCTCTGAATGGGGGCGTTTTCCTGATGCCCCAAAAACAATCGAAAAGGGGATTCATCAGTGAAAATAACCTTTCCCCCAGTTCGCGTCCAATCCCTTTTTCCCTTTTTTGAAAGTATTTTCGGGCTGTCCATGATTTTTTTTTCTGGAGAGGAAGGGGCTTCTTTACTGCCCTCCTTGACCCCGGGCCCTTGCTCCAAGAGTCTCCGCCTCACAGTGCTTTTGCAGATGAAACTCACCCTGCCGGTGCCATTCCTGAGAAGCTCTGCCTGCTGGGGGCCGCCCCCGCAGCTGAAAAACTTTTAAAGAGCGTCCTGGCACTTGCTGGTCTTTTTTGGGGCCCCCCCTGGACCCCTTTTTGGGCAAAAATGGAAACCTTTTCCCTTTAAGTTCTTGATGAGGATAGATTGTTGACTGAGGTGCAATAGCGATAATCTTCCCTTTTAGGCCCTTTTTGGGGCATTGCCCAAAGATGCTGGCCCCGTGTTTCCCCCCCTTTAAAATAACCATGGTTAACAGAAGGGGAAACAATGATGCAAAGCCCAGCCCCCCTTTTTTTGTGTTAAAATGGGTTTTTCTTAATTTAAACATGACAGATTAACTCCAAACCCTGTCCTCATTTAACACCCCCAAACCCGTGTTAATGGGGCAATCACTGAAAAAGGTTTGCTGGTCCTTTTTTAAAGGGAAAGGGCCCGCAATGATGTTGAAATTTTGTTTTGGGGGGTAAAGTTTATTTTTTTAGCCAAATATTGGGCTTTGCAAGTTTTTGCTGTTTTTGCTGATCACTCTTTATAAAATTCTGGAGTAATGCAAATTGCCCTTTGAAAAAAATGAAGCAGTGACTAGTAAAAAATTTTTTTTTTTTGGGGCATTCTCAAAATTTGGGGCCCTTTTCCCGTATACACGTTTCTTATGAAGCCCGGTTTGGGAAATGATGTGAAAAACCCACCTGCAGAATTCAAGAGTTGAACAGAAAGTTCTATCCTGCAAAAGCGTTCTATTTTGGTTTAGGGTTCGTTTTAAAAAACAAACGTAAATTTTGGGTTTAACCCCGATTTTGTTGGGGGGGAGGGGGTTTGTCCAAATTTTAATTTCCCCTTCCCTTGGAAACCCAAAAAGAGAAATTAATTTTCATTAAATCTGGGAAGCCCCTTTGGGCTTTTAATAAGTACCCAACGCTAGGGGAAAAATTTCGTCACTGGGCTCCTTTTTAAAAGTTGTGAGGCAAAAAACAAAAATTTAAATTTTTTTGTTTAAAAAGTCAACCTTAAAAAAATTGGTTTAAAGGGTGTGGTTCCAGGGTCCCAAAACCCGGCTTTGGACGGAGCGGGAAAATCGCTCACCCCCAAAAACCCCCCCTTTGTTTAACGCGCGGTTTAATCCGGGTTTTGTTCATTGAACCCCATCCCGGGAAACCCCTGCAAAATTGGGCCGCAGGGCTACACAGGGGCCCGTGGGTTTTTTCCCTTGCGGCGACCCCAGCGTCGCCCAAGGGGGATAGGACAGCTGGAAACTAAAAAAAGCGCGCTTTTCCCGTTAAGGGGGTCTGCCCCCTGCGTGTTTTTACGGGTTTGTGGGACGGGATTTTTGTAAATCCCTCCACTATGCTGTAACATCTGGATGCTGATGTTTTTTACCCCTGCGCCAGCGCACAGCGTCAAACACGCAGCAATTACTGAAGAAATCGGATCGTGGGGGAAAAATACCCTTAAAATCCCTTTTAAAAATTTAAGTGCATTTGGCAAACTCTATCTTACAGGTTTTTGAGCTTTTTATTTTGAGGTGTCCATTCATTCCTTGATAAAAAGGGGGGGGGGGGGTTTTTCCCGAGTTTTCCCAAAAAAACTAAATAACAGACAGTTTGGGCTATGGGGTTAGGGGGGTGTCCCAAGAAAGCTAATGCCACTTTTCTTGGAAATAAATTGTGGAGGAGGGAAAATGATGGATTTTTCTTTTATAAACCCCTTTTTACTGATGGGGTGCTACCCTTTTTCTCGAAAACGGGTTTTGTTATAACTTATACAGTCGTTTTGCAGCTCGTCTTTAAATTCCTGGAAGTTTGTCACGTAGATGGAACTGGGGTTTGATGTTTTTCCCGGAAACAAACCCGGGAGTTTGCACATTGGGGATACAGGAAAAATGGAAATTTATCTATAAATTCAAAAGGAAAATTTCTTAAACCCGGTTTATTGTTTTATTTAGAAATTTTAAATTTTTTCAAAAAAACTCCGTTTTTCCCGTGTTTGAGCTCTCCTTCCCAGCAGGGGGGTTCATTTTCCCGTATAAAAAAATATAGAAAAGGGGGAAAAAATTTTTTTAAGTCCCAGGCTTAAAAAAATGATGTTTTTCCCAAAAAAACATTTCCTTTTGCGTCCCTATGGAGAGAGGTTTACAAGCTTTGGGGTTGGAGAGTCTATAAGACTACAAAATTTTAGGATCAAAAAGGCAGATTTCACCCTTTACCAATTACCAGCGATCCACGGACCTATATTGGGACCAGGATCTGAATTTATAATGAGGTCCAAAACCCACCCCGGGCCCCGGGGGGTTTTAGCAGACGTCTACCCCCACCTGCTCAGTTACCCCTGTCCCTTTTTAATGAATGATCATCACAGAAAAAATTTTCATTTACTCCTGCCAGGAGACCTTTTGTAAAATACCCGAACTTGAAGGAAAGTTCCGCCTTTTTTAAACAGGGCTGTTCTATTTCATTAGAGACCCCGCTTAAACCGCCCCAATTTTTTCTGTCTTTCTTTCCTAAAAAACCAAAATTGTGTTAAGTTGTTTCCCCTACTTGGGTTTCCCCTTTTCCTAATTATCCCTAAAAGTTTCCTTTTCCTTTCTATCATCTGTAATCTCCCCTTTCTTGTTTGATTTTTTTTAAATTTAAATTTGGGAATTAAAACCCTTTACTCTTGTTGAAAACCAATTTACCCGGGGAAATAAAAGCCCTAATCATTTTAGTGTGCGCAGGAGGCATTTTTCCCGTCTCTTTTCAAAACATTGGGGTATATCGCAAAGAGACTGGGTTTTTTTTTTTCCCCATTTCACTGTACTTTAAAGGGGGGGGGTCTGCAGGGGAAAATTCATTTTTCCCCTAAAACCCCCATCAATTTTTAAAAGGGACTGCCACACTAAAATATTCCGCTAGCGATCCGTTTAAAAAACGCATATAAATTTCGACGTGCGGGGGTGTTTTAATTTCGCTTGTAGCGGCTTTATTTTTGCGATGTCGTTAGGACGCTAAGCGGGTTTGCGTTCTCCTTAACGGGCTTTAAAGGGAAAAAAGTTTCCCCTTAAAAACGCTAAAAAAAAGGGGACACTCAGGGTTTATACTTTTCCCCCGGGGGAGCGCCGCCCATTTAAAAAAAGGGTCCGGAAAAAATTCCGCGCGAGCGAGATAAAAGCAGGAAACTGTCGTGGCAGAGGGGGCACTGAAAACATCGCTTAAAGGGGGCGCTAAATAGTGCGTTTTTTTTCGATCCCCTTAGCGATGTTGGTTTGTGTGGAAAACCCTTTGTCCCATTTCTGGATATTTTTTTATTTTAGCAGCTTGATTAATTTTTTTATTTCTGGTCTGATGACGATTTCTTTTTGGGTTTTTTCCCGTACATTTCTTGGATATTCAAAAAGAAAACGTCATCTGGGGAAAAAGGCTGCCCCCTCACTGTAGCTAGAAAAATGCCCAATTAATTGTGGTATACTTTCTCCTGCAGTGCTGAAGGGACATTGGGAAAAGGAAGTGTTGTTTTAGGCTAGGCCGGGGTCCACTGCGAGGTGATGCGGGGAAAAATCCGCATCTTGCCGCCGGCACTCGGGGGAAACCCGGAAAGGGGGTGCGATGCATAGAAAAAAATAATGCTGGTCCCGACTGCCGGGGGCAAAGCAGGGGATTTAAACGAGAGGGCTTTACATCACACTCACAAGCGTTACCCCGGCTATGGGTTTTAAAAATCCTTTTTGCTAGGGGGGGGGGCTGGACCTGTAGAGTCAAATGTGACTGTGAATTGTTTTATTTTGGGATGTACTGTTTGGGACGCACCCTTAAAAGCAGGGATTTTTTTTTTTCCCCACACCTTTAAAAAAGGAGGGGAGTTGAATACCCCCCCTGTTTTTAAATTTTTCTGCTAAACAAGAAACCTTTAAATGAAGTCTGTGTGGCACGGGCGTGTTCCTTTTGGATTTTTGAGATGGGCCCTCCATTTTTTTCCCCATCCAGGGAAAAGGTTTTAGGTCCTTTTGGCTTTAAAAAGGTTGTGTTTGGCTTTAGAGTTCAAAAAGGTTCCCATAAAACCTAGGAAAAACCCCTGGGGTGTTATACTTTTGTTTTCCAGGGAAGTAGAGGCTTTGTAGAAATGCGACTACGGCTAATTTACAAACCAGTTGATATTAGATTCCAAAACATCTTTCCCCATAAAAAAATTGGGGCAAAGCATGTGGCCAAATATAGCACTGCGCCCCTTTGGGGACGTAAGCTCTCACTTTTACACCCTTCTGCAGATTTCCAGGGTAGGAGAAAAAAACCCCCCGTGTGACAAACACCCGTAATGGGCGGGTGGCATAGACTTGCCTGTACTGGGTTTTTTGGGATTTTTTTATTTAAAAGTTACCCGGCTTCATGACGGTGAATACTTCAGTAGGTCTCCTCTACAGTTTGCCCCGAGTCTCCAGACCCACACAAGTAAAATTTTGGGAAAAAAAAATGTCTTTATGTAAAAATGGTAAGAAGTTAAAATTCAGTTACCCACCAGGAATTTTTAAACCCCCGCCCTCCCCCCTACAGAAGGGGGGAATTGAGGTAGGCATATACCAGTTTTAGGACAAGTGCCTGTTAGCACTATACTGTATACAGAGTAGCCCAGTGGGCTCAGGGGTTTAGCACTTTACTATATACAGGGTAAGCACAGTGGCTCGTGGTTAGCACCGTACTATATACAGGTAGCACGGTGGCTCAGTGGTCAGCACTATACTATATACAGGGTAGCATGGTGGTTCAGTGGTTTATACTGTACTATATACAGGGTAGCACAGTGGCTCAGTGGTTAGCACTGTACTATATACAGGGTAGCACAGGTGGCCTCAGATGGTTTGGGGCACTATACTGTATACAGGAGTAGCACGTGGCTCAGTGGTTAGCACTTTACTATATACAGGTAGCACAGTGGCTCAGTGGTTAGCACTGTACTATATACAGGGTAGGCAGGGTTTAGTTCAGTGGTTAATACTGTACTAAATACAGGGTAGCATGGTGGTTCAGTGGTTAGCACTGTTGCTTTGCAGTGTTGGGGTCCTGGATTCAAATCCCACAAGGACAACATAAGCAAGGAGTTTGTATGTTCTCCCCGTGTTTGTGTGGGTTCCTCCGGGTAGTCCAGGTTTCCTCCTACACTCCACAGACAGGAAATCTAGATTGTGAACCCCAATGGGGAGAGTGATGATAATGTCTGTAAAGAGGAATTAATGGCGCTATATAAGTTAATAAAATAAAAAATACACGCTATTGTCTGACCTACAGGGGGCGCAGTAACTAGAGCAGCTGGGGAATACTATAGGGCTGTATGGGCTGTGATATAATCTGCAGCTGCCATTCTCCCGGTCCTGATGCTGTATTATGATGCAATATGTACTAGGACTGGTATATGCTCTACTCTACATCCCCCTCTGTAGTGGGGGAGGGGCAGGGGTATATTCTGGTGGGTAACTGAATATTATCTTCTGTAACAGTTTACATAAAGACATTTCTCTGTGTCACAGTTACTTGTGTAGGGTCTGGAGACGTCGCGGCAAACTGTATGAGGCAGACCTGACTGAAGTAGTCACCGTCATGAAGCCAGGTAACTATTAATATAAAATACCATAAAACCAGGTACAGGCAGAGTCTATGTCACCCGTCATTACTGGTGATGTCACACAAGGGTGGTCTTTCTCTACCTGGAAATCTGCAGAATGGTGAAGTGAGAGCTTACGTCCCCTATGGGCTGCAGTGCTATATTGTGGCCACATTGCATTGCTCATTATTTTTATAGGGAAAGATGTTGTGGAATCTAATATCTACTGGTTTGTAAATTAGTCGTGAGTCGCAGTTCTACAAAGCCTCTACTTGCCTGGAAAACACATGTATATCAGCCAGAGGTTTCCTAGGATTGTATCGGACCTCTTTGAACTCTAAAGCGCTAACACAACCTTATTAATGTCCAAGTGACCTCAACCTTTCTGGATAGGGAAAAATGGATGGCGACATCTCACAATCCAAAAGGAACACTGTCTGTGCCACACAGACTTCAGTTTAAGGATTCTTGTTTAGCAGCAAAATTAGAAAAAGAGGGTATTCAACTGCCCTCCTTGTTTAGTGTGTGAGGAAGAAAAATAAAGCTGCTATTAAGGTGCTGTTACCACAGTAATCCCAGATCATCAATTCACAGTCACACTGACTCTACAGGTCCAGCACCTCCCTAGCACTAGGATTATTATTCATAGGCCGGGGTCACGCTTGTGAAGTGTGATGTGAGTCTCTCGCATTAATACCTGGCATTGCCGCCGGCCCGTCGGGACCGTAGCAAGTATGTATTTTTATGCAGCGCAACTCCCGGGTTCCCATGGGCGGGAGTGATGCGCGAGT
>JARQOD010013793.1:0-13796 GCA_033576555.1 Oophaga sylvatica
CCTCAGCCACAACTCTGGCTGTGGCCAGCACCAATCGTGAGTGTGCAGTTCGCAGGGGTGGCAAGGGTTGCCTAGCCTGGGCCTTTTTTGAGAACTCCAAGGATGACCCAACTCAGGTTATCTAGGAAATTTGCAAAAAGAAACTCAGTAGGGGCAAAAATTGCAATAATTTGACAACTACATGCATGAACTGCCACATGCGTGATCAACATAAATTAGTCTGGGAATCTCACTGTGCTAAAATGCCAACTAGCGGGACTCACCAGCCAATGGCCATCCCATGAACCACATCTGCTGCTTCTTTCTCCTCCGTTACCATGCCAAGTGTTCTCACACAGGTCTCCGGCCACAGAAAATCCACTTGTTTACCCCCTAAAGTCGGTGTGATTGAGAACCCGTCAGCTGTTACGGAAGTGGACATGACTTCTGTTTTTGTGTCTCCTAGCACAACACATATTTCTCAATCCACCATAATATCTCCACCTGCACCTCACTCACAGTCCAGCAGTTCGTCCTTTTCTCCATATGCCACCCTCTCTCAGCACAGCTGGAAAGGGACTCATGAAAGCTGGAGTATCGAAACACACATGTAGACAATTTTAAGAGTGGTTTTCCCCAAGACAGCAGTGAGTCACACAGTGTGCATCCCAGACCCTGATACCTCATGCATGGGCCATGGCTGACTGCTTCTGTGCCATTATAAATGGTTTTACTGTGGGTCAATTGATTAGTCAACAACCTGTGTTATTTTCCCTACATTTTTCTACCAATAGTGATGTTTGAAACTGATGTTTGTGCGATCTGAGTGTGGCTGGAAAAAAAAAATTGGAGATGTTACATGAGGTATCAGGTCTCCCAGCCAAGAAGGCTTACACCACTCACTTAACCACCAGGTCCTCATTGAAACTTCAATTTCAAGCTGTAAATGCTGGCTCAGACTCTCTCTCATGCAGGGCCCCATGTTTCTCATTTCCTCCAGAATGTCTTTGGATCATGGCATGATGTCTAGCTTTTGAGTCTTTTTTGGCCTATTTCACTTTGTCAGGCAGGTCCTATTTAAGTGATTTCTTGATTGAAAATAGGTGTGGCAGTAACCAAGTCTGGGTGTCGCTAGGGAATTTGAACTCAACTTCCAAAAGATGTGATAAACCACAGTTAATTTAGGTTTTAAGGAGGGGGGGCAATCACTTTTTCACACAGGACCCTGTAAGTTTGGATTTCTTTTTTCCTTATAATAAAAAACCTTCATTTAAAAACTGCCTTTTGTGTTTACTTGTTTTATCTTTGCCTAATATTTACATTTTGTTTGGTGATCTGAAACATTTAAGTGTGACAAACATGCAAAAGAATAGGAAATCAGGAAGGGGGGAAAACACTTTTTCACACAATTGTATGTTCAAACCAAGTGCAAGTACAATAGATGGCCCCTTTGCAATTCAATAATGTGTCAGTGACAGAGGTGTTTGCTGCTGTAGAGGTGGTAGTAGCCCCTCACCTGATGGCCCACTGTGTGACTGCACAGGTTGCACCAATAATATATCCACCCTTGGTTCAAGCTTCAAGTACAATTTCATTTACATTTTGTCACATAATTGAAATCTTCTAGTGTGTTACCAGAAACTGAGTGAGAAGTAACAGCAGCCACTAGGTGTCACTGTGAGAAGTTCTCATGTACGTATTACATGTAATGCAGTTGACTTTCCATTTAAATCAATTGGGAAATACAGAAAACCACTAGAACTGTCAACGCAAGATAAATCAACCACACATTATATAAACACAATGTCACATAGAGTGACTGTATAACTTCCTATAACCTATGTCCTCATACGGCATCTGGAAAGATGATAACTTTGTGAGATAACTCCTTCATTGTGTGGTTTAACAGTGGTTTCATGGTTATAATCAGAATCTGTAACCATTTTTTTTTTTTATCACTGAAGACTAGAGTTGAGCGATACTTTCCGATATCCAAAAGTATCGGAATCGGAATGGTATCGCCGATACCATTAAAATATCGGCGATACCCGATACCGATACCGGAAATCCAATGTAAGTCTATGGAAACAAAATATCGTAACTAAAAAAACCCCATTCTTTCCTTGTAAACACTAAATATACACACATAGAATACATATATATATATACATGTCATTGTGACATATATATATACATATATTTATAGTTTATACACTTCTACATAGTAAAATAGCCTCTGATTCAATTGCCGGGTAAAGCCGGATTCTGTGAAAAGACAGAAGTACCCGACATGAAATGACACTTGGTGTACATAGGGTTAACCATGTCTTTTCATGTCCTTTGCTATCTGATTTGCACAAACAATTACATCAGTCTATGTGTGCAAAATTTCACACCTGTAGGGTTAATTAAAGGTGTAAATTCGTTGTAAAAAAAACGGACTTTTTTGCTACGAATTTACACCTTTAATTAACCCCTACAGGTGTGAAATTTTGCACACTTACACTCATGTAATTGTTTGTGCAAATCAGATATCAAACTACATGAAAAGACATGGTTAACTCTATGTAAACCAAGTGTCATTTCATGTCGGGTTCTGCATTTTCACAAAAGCCGACAATTGAATTAGCGGCTATTATACTATGTAGAAGTGTATGAACTATAAATATATATATATATATATATATGTGTCACAAACTCAATGACATGTATATATATATATGAGGTGTAAAATTGCTGAAAAAAAATGCGTGGGCTCCCGCCTATTTTCGCAACCAGTAGTAAGCAGAATGATGTGCACACTGTATAGTCGATTGATTGGTGCTGGCTGAACAGCAGTATCCAATATAGTAGAAAAATCAGCCGCACTCAATACTGATTGTGAAAATAGTGAAGTTTCATTTATTGAGTCACCAAATTAGATAAACAGTACTGACAACTGTGTGATGTGCGCTCAGAACGGACAAAACTGATGAGGTTTAACGTTTCGACCCAACGTGGTCTTTTTCAAAAACCTTGCTGTGAAACAGAGCATATATATAAGTAAAACATGAACACAGACATAAATATAATATAAACAATTAATACATACATATTTACAAAGGGGTTCTTAATGCACGTGTAGTAAAGTCCCATGGAAATACTAATCAACACTGCATTTATATATAAGTGGTCATATGAGCCAAAATAAAGTACATATTACTGGTTATGCTAGATAGTTATATAGCAGGAGGAGCAGTGTATAGTACCTAGAGGTCAACGGGCAACCTCCTATATGCAAATATGACACCAATAGGACTAGAAAAAGGATCTATACAAAAGCAAACAATATATACTATAACTCATCAGAGATAGTTATACATATAGTAAGGGTTAAATGACATAATTATTGGTTAATAGCTGAAGGCTCACCAGCATGATATTAACTAAATAAGTGATTCCAGGAAAACTGATCCGGTAGGTACAGAATAGAAACTAACCTGAGAATGTACAAATTGGAGAGAGAGTATAGGCAGGAAACAAATCCCATGCAGGCTAGAAACGGAAATAGGAAAAAAGCAATGAGGTAATGAGGAAACAATATTATCATACGTGGAGAAGTTCCTTAGGCCATCAGGCATGTAACCAACCTGGTCTATAGGGCAGAGAGGAGCGGTCCGTCCAGCGGTATCAGGTGTGGGGCATAAACGCCATAGTGGCGCTTTAAATAGGGCAGCAGAGTTTAGTATCCGGTCAGAGGCGCCTAGCATGACGCTGCGGTGTGCTAGAGAGAGGCTAGACACGCAGGAGCGTGTCATGTGTAGTGCGCATGCGCATAGCTGCCTGACGTCACTGTGTCTCGTCAGCCCAGGGAACTGGCAGAAGCCGAACGGAGGCTTAGTACATGAGAGCGTGTCACTTAGTCTGCGCAAGCGCAGTGTAAATACGAGAGAACGGGGAAATAAGGGAGACCAGGTAGGGATGGAAATAGAAGCACAGCATAGAAATGAAAAAATAAAGAGCAATGGCCAGAAAGTAAGCAGGTGATAAAGGAAGAAAAAGGAGTAGAATTATGTGAATGTAGTAGGGGGGGGAGTAAGGAGAAGATACTAAATAAAGAATATAAATGAAAATTAAAAGATATATAGAAAATTGAGAAGAACTGAAAATTATAAGAAACGGTGAAAGATTATAGGGAAAATATTTTCGCAACCAGACAGACAAAGCCAGTGAGTGGGGGCAGATAATAATAGCCCAGAGAGGGACCATTATTTTTGGCCCCCCCCCCCGGCTACTAACATCTGCCCCCAGACACCCCAGAAAGGGCAAATCTCTAATTAGATTTGCCCTTTCTGGCACTTTGCCCGTCTATTCCCATTGCCCTGTAGCGGTGGCGAATGGGTTAATAAGGGGTTAAAATGACCTTGCAATTGAAAGATCACTTTAAGCCAGGTTAATAATTGAGAGCTGTCAATTAGACAACTATCAATTATTAATCCTATTGTATGAAAGAAAAATCAAACACACACACTTTAATAAAAAAGAAGTTTAATGAAATAATCACACAGTTTTTGACCATATTTTATTTACCTGCTAAAACCATTTCCTGTAAAAAAAATAAAATAATAAAGCAAAATTATTCTTACCAATCCGATGCACAGTCAGGTCCCACGGTGTAATCCTTCAGAAAGGGTTAATGTTTACTGCAGGGACCGCAGCTAATGCTGCAGCCTCACAGTAAACCCCCAAATGAATGAGCTCCTCTCCTGGCTGACAGGAGAGGAAGTGGAAAGCTTAATTGATTGCTTTCCACTTTCACTTCAGGTCAGCCAGGGACACCATCAGTGACGTCAGAGGGAACTGATTAACAAAAATAGGGGTTCCCTTCGAAAAAAAAATGGCGTGGGGTCCCCCTATTTTTGTTAACCAGCCAGATGAAGCAGACCGCTGAGGCCTGGATTTTCAGGCTGTTAAGGAGCCAAGATCCATGGACCTTGCCAGCCTGATAATACCAGGCCACAGCAGTCTGCATATCTTGGCTGATTAACAAAAATAGGGGATCCCCTCGAAAAATATTAGCGTGGGGTCCCCCCTATTTTTGTTAACTAGCCAGATGAAGCAGACCGCTGAGGCCTGGTTTTTCAGGCTGGTAAGGATCCAATATCCATGGACCTTGCAAGCCTGATAATACCAGGCCACAGCAGTCTGCTTAGCTTGGCTGGTTAACAAAAATAGGGGATCCCCTCGAAAAAAAAACGGCGTGGGGATCCCCCTATTTTTGTTAACCAGCCAAGTAAAATGCAGACTGCTGCGGCCTGGTATTAAAAGACTGTCAAGGCCCATGGATTTTGGCCCTCAACAGCCTGATAATACCAGGCTACAGCAGCCCCACATTTGGCGCATCAAAAGATGTGCCAATTGTGGCACTTTACCCGGCTCTTCCCACTTGCCCTGTAGCGGTGGCAAGCGGGGTAATAAGGGGTTAATGTCACCGTTGATTGCACGGTGACAATAAGCCCGGTTAATAATGGAGAGGTGTCAATAATACACCGATCCATTATTAATCCCAAAGTTTTTAAATGTTTAAAAAAAAGACACAGCAAGAAAAAAGTCTTTTAATGAAATAAAAGAGACAACACAGTTTTCATTTCTTTTATTATACTCTCATTCCTGTGACGCCATCGATCTCCTGTAAAAAAAGAAAAAAACAAACCAACAGTATACCACCTGTCCGACGCAGTCCATAGTAACGACTGTCCCACGGCGATCCAGCTCTGCTACATCGCAATGACAGGCAGAGCCTGACATCCCGGCGCAGCACAGCTGATTACCTGCTTCCCCGGCGTGGACGTCATCGGACTGACTGCTTTACGGCCGGGATTACCCAGCAGTCACTGCAGTTATCGCAGAGAAACTGCATGTGACCGCCAGGGAGAAGAGGATGGCGGCCATCAAGCAGTCCGGGATGTGACCGCCGGAGATCTTCTGCCGGGTAAGTGCCGCTGACTCCTGACAGACCCGACCGACGGACACTGACAGTGACAGTGACATTCCGATTCCGGTATCCGATATGACGAAAATATCGGTACTCGGAATCGGAATTCCGATACAGCCAATATCGGCCGATACCCGATATTTGCAGTATCGGAATGCTCAACCCTACTGAAGACTATATAATTTATAATAACGGGTATTAAAGTGGTTATCCAGGACTGGGGATGGTGCAGTGGGAGCCTCATACTGTGTGGATGGAAACTATGAGTCATCATACTGGGTGTGGGGGAACTATGGGGTCTTCATACTACTAAGGGTATCACTATAGGTGCCTCATAAAGTGTGTGGTGGAATTCTGTGTGCATTATAGTGTGTTGTGGACACTGTCAGGGCATCATACGATGCATTTGGGGGGAAATTGTGGGGGAATTCACTGCAGGTGTGTTATACTGTGTGTGGAAGAGCACTTGGGGGGACATCATACTCTATGGGAGCCATGAAATGGGTATTTTAGTGGTTGAGAACAATAAACAGCTTCAGAAAGGTGCACTATCTCAATGTTTTTGCTGAAATACATGTTCATTTCCTTGTCATTAAAAGTTGGGAGGTATGACCTTCTGTAACTGTCTATGCTTCGTGACCCCACATTTAACTATGGTGCCCCATGATTTATATGTACGCCCATGCTGGTGGCACCTTTCACAGTGGTAGAAGTCGCTAAGCTTTGGATGCTTCATTGCATCAACCACGTTAAAGAGAATCTGTCACCCTAAATTGGCGGGATATTTAAATGATGGCAGTCAGGTCAGATGGGCGGTGTTTTGGGTACTTGCCTTAACATGTTGTTCGCCGCTGTCTCCATTATTTCTGGGAATTGTAGTCGTTGCCCTCCATATAACGCGCCTGCGCATTGCAATCTGCGGGCAAAGCATACTGCGCGTGCGCAATTCAAGATTGTAATGTGCAGGCGCGTTATATGGAGGGCAACGACTACAATTCCCAGAAGTAATGGAGACAGCGGTGAACAACATGTTAAGGCAAGTACCCAAAACACCGCCCATCTGACCTGACTGCCATCATTTAAATATCCCGCCAATTTAGGGTGATAGATTCCCTTTAAATCTTTGATGGGAATTCAGTAAAAATGAAGTTGTACAAGAGTGTGTCCCAACTCTCAGCAAGGTCTCACAAATTCAGCGCTGACTCTAGGTAAGTTTAAAGTTCTTATTTTTCCACTAACACAATTTCTATGGCCATCTGATCTAGAAACCGTTTCCATAGCGGAGTTTTGTAAATGTATTTTTGTTTTGCTCCTTCAGCTAATGCTACACCTCCGGAGGACAAGTATCCTAAGGAACCAGCAGCGCTTCATCTCCATATGTCACTTCTCACTGACAATCCGATCCATCATGTGCAGGGAGGAGACTGAAACAAGGCAATAATTAACCTCTCTAATGCCTGGTCCCAATACAAGCCACAGTCTGGGAAGCGCAGAAGAAGTTGACATTTTTATTGCTTCTTACAATAGATTTTACTCACCGTGTAATTGTTTTGTTTTTGTCTCCTGTTATTATTTTTTTTATAAAAAAAAAAGATTCACAAATCGATATAAGCATTTGAGACTATACCATGCTAATTCACACACAGCAGTCACTCTGCAGCTCAAAAACGCAGCACCTCTTTGCTGCTGCAATTTTCCGCTATTTCCCTGCAGAATCATTTAATCTTTCGGGGAAACAGCTGTTTCACCTACAGTACCATGCGGCCAGTAAAAGTGGCCCTGTGGTTTTGCAGGTGAAGCAGCTGTTCCCCTGCAAGATAAAGTGATGGCTGGAAAGACTGCTGCAGCCCAGGGCTGCTGAGGTTCTCAGTTGCAGCATGACCGCTGTGTGTGAACACAGCCTCTGGCTTATAATTAAAAGTTAATTAGAAATTGACTCCAAGTTCTTCATTAGAATCTAAGAAACAACTTCAAGACGTTCCTTAATTTTATGCATCTAATTAAATGTTATTGAAATGTGTTGCACAAGCTCACACTATGACACATACATCTTAATATGAGAAAGTTCTCACTGCACTTTTGTTTCAGAATTGTTTCCATACATGATGTGAACTGCAACCCGTGCATTGATTCTGCAAATCTTATAGAAATGTATGGGACAGTTGCATAAATTTTACTTTAATAGAGTTCCAATGATCAGATCTTGTAGTCACAGCTACCGACATCAAAGATAGATTTGTGTATTCACATCTATAGAGTAGGCAATCAATCATATTTCCTATGTACACAGTTCTCATCCATGGAAGGGTGAGTTAAAATGAATCAATTTGGTTTCTTTTCCTAAGCTCGCAATTTTTGGCAGCTGGGGACAAAAATAGTGCAAAGTATAAAGTATGGTATGTATCTTTCTATCTTCAGCAGAGACAAGGAAACTGGTCAGAGTTGATGGGAAGATGCATGAAGCCAAAAACAGGGCAACCCTGGAGCAAAACCTATTAAAGGCTGCAAAAGACATGAGACTGGGTCATAGGTTTACCTTCCAGCAGGACATTGCCCTTAAACCAGGGCCGGGACATGGAGTAGGCAGGGTAGGAGTCACAATACCGTAGAAGGATTTCCAGGGGCGATGGGCTCCTTCCATGTCCCTCAAGTTGGAAAGACCCTAAGATATCCTTATTCCCCAGATTATCCCTGAATGTGGGGATGCCGGAGTCTTGTACCTCGCTATGCTCCTATATGCACACATACAGGTCCTTCTCAAAAAATTAGCATATAGTGCTAAATTTCATTATTTTCCATAATGTAATGATTACAATTAAACTTTCATATATTTTAGATTCATTACACACCAACTGAAATTTGTCAGGTCTTTTATTGTTTTAATACTGATGATTTTGGCATACAACTCCTGATAACCCAAAAAACCTGTCTCAAAAAATTAACATATTTCAACCCTCCAATAAAATAAAAGTGTTTTTTAAAAACAAACAAAAAAACCATCAAATAATAATGTTCAGTTATGCACTCAATACTTGGTTGGGAATCCTTTTGCAGAAATGACTGCTTCAATGCGGCGTGGCATGGAGGCAATCAGCCTGTGACACTGCTGAGGTGTTATGGAGGCCCAGGATGCTTCGATAGCGGCCTTAAGCTCATCCAGAGTGTTGGGTCTTGCGTCTCTCAACTTTCTCTTCACAATATCCCACAGATTCTCTATGGGGTTCAGGTCAGGAGAGTTGGCAGGCCAATTGAGCACAGTAATACCATGGTCAGTAAACCATTTACCAGTGGTTTTGGCACTGTGAGCAGGTGCCAGGTAGTGCTGAAAAATGAAATCTTCATCTCCATAAAGCATTTCAGCCAATGGAAGCATGAAGTGCTCCAAAATCTCCTGATAGCTAGCTGCATTGACCCTGCCCTTGATGAAACACAGTGGACCAACACAGCAGCTGACATGGCACCCCACACCATCACTGACTGTGGGTACTTGACACTGGACTTCAGGCATTTTGGCATTTCCTTCTCCCTAGTCTTCCTCCAGACTCTGGCACCTTGATTTCCGAATGACATGCAAAATTCCAGCAACAGTCCAGTGCTGCTTCTCTGTAGCCCAGGTCAGGGGCTTCTGCCGCTGTTTATGGTTCAAAAGTGGCTTTACCTGGGGAATGCGGCACCTGTAGCCCATTTCCTGCACACACCTGTGCACGGTGGCTATGGATGTTTCTACACCAGACTCAGTCCACTGCTTCCTCAGGTCCCCAAGGTCTGGAATCGGTCCATCTCCACAATCTTCCTCAGGGTCCGGTCACCTCTTCTCGTTGTACAGCGTTTTCTGCCACATTGTTTCCTTCCAACAGACTTCCCATTGAGGTGCCTTGATACAGCACTCTGGGAACAGCCTATTTGTTGAGAAATTTCTTTCTGGGTCTTACCCTCTTGCTTGAGGGTGTCAATGATGGCCTTCTTGACATCAGTAAGGTCGCTAGTCTTACCCATGATGGGGGTTTTGAGTAATGAACCAGGCAAGGAGTTTTTAAAAGCCTCAGGAATCTTTTGCATGTGTTTAGAGTTAATTAGTTGATTCAGAAGATTAGGGTAATAGGTCGTTTAGAGAACCTTTTCTTGTTATTCTAATTTTTTGAGACAGGTTTTTGGGTTATCAGGAGTTGTATGCCAAAATCATCAGTATTAAAACAATAAAAGACCTGACAAATTTCAGTTGGTGTGTAATGAATCTAAATATATGAAAGTTTAATTGTAATCATTACATTATGGAAAATAATGAAATTTAGCACTATATGCTAATTTTTGAGAAGGACCTGTATATGTGTCCTCCCTGCCCAGGAAGGTATGGGAAAGAAGTGTATAGAATAAAAAAACCTGAGAGACAGTGGAAAACAGACAGGGATGAAAGAAAAACAAAATCCTACAAATACTGACGAAACGACCTAGTGGGAAACAAGGTAGGAGTCTGATGAACAAACCAAATGTTAAGAGGATTAGGATAAACAAAAAAGCCAAATCCACACAGAAATCTCCTGAAAACAACTCCAACCACCTGCTACAAACTCTGAACTCTCCTTAAACTCCAAATCAGAAAGTGGTAAGCTATCACTGGCAAGGAAAAAGCAAAGAGGAGGATTCTTGTCACGGGTGTGTCAGATACAACAGACAGTCGCTCTGCATCTGGCTGCAGAAGGTCTCTGCGTCTGGCATTGCAGATGCCTTCTTAATCTTTCTGACTTGTGGACCCAGTGGAAATCTCCTTCCGGCTCTAATTGGCACATCTGGACCTAGGTGTTTATAGACTCTCAGTCTGCTTTAGGTTGCTGCCCGGGGATATTTACATTTTCCCTTGAGAAGACTTGGAGCTATAGCAGTCGGCGTACTTCCTCTCTGGTGCTTTTGAAGGACGTTTGCTGTTACCTTTCTGTAGTCTGCTCAAGTTAAGTTTCTCCTCCCTTGTTTGCCTCCCTTCTTGTCTTTAGTGTACAGTGGGGACTGACCAGTGCTCATCCCCTTCCCTATTTAGGGCCTAACTCTAGGGATACACAGGGCTTAGGTTTCCTGCTCGGTGATTGGTGTGGAAACAATATAGGGACGGTAGGGTAGGCAGGGTGCTATTAGATCTGCCTAAGGGTCTCCACTCCCCCATTCCCTAGAGTTAGGGCTTCCTTCCCTCATCTCTTCGTGTTGCACTTAATATTCCACACTGTGCGTGATAGTTCTTAAACCTGTGGGGAGTAACAAACTCAAAACAGCTGATACAATAAGACAGAGAACTCCAGGAGTCTTACTAAGCAGTAGAGATGAGCGACTTTGCCTCCGGGAGGGTCGAGTCGGGTTTTGGACCACCAGACTTTAGCAAAAGTCGACTCGAACGAAATCGGCCGACTATCGGTAAACGTCGGAGTTCCGACTGAAACCCGACCCAATCCAAGTCAATGGGGATTAAAAGTCGGCAGGGAGTGGAGGACAATAACACACCTACAGTGCCCATTTCAATGCCAGCGACATCAATTCTTATTACTTAGCTTGTCAACCTTAATTTACCGTATATACTCGTGTATAAGCCGAGATTTTCAGCACCTTTTTTCGTGCTGAAAATGCCCCCTCGGCTTATACACGAGTCATAGGGCAGAAACCAGCGGGGGAGGGGATGCGCCGGCAGGAGCCGGTGGCTGGGATCATACTCACCCCTCCCCGTGCCATTGCTGAGTGTCCCTGCAATCCTGCGTTCTCCCGTCTTCTTGCAGCTCTCCAGCGCTGAGCGGTGATGTAATACCGCTCATTAGGGTCATGTAATATGGACGCGACGCCACTCCCATGGGCATGGCCTCCATATTCATGACCTTAATGAGCGGTATTACATCACCGCTCAGTGCTGGAGAGCTGCAGCAGGAAGACGGGGAGAACACAGGATTGCAGGGACACTCAGCGATGGCACGGGGAGGGGTGAGTATGATGGAGGAGAGGACAAGGGGAGCATGAGCAGGACGGGGGGGGGAGAACGGTGGACGGGGGAAGCATAGAGGAGGACGGGGAAGCTGGAGCAGGACGGGGGAAGCATGAAGCAGGAGGGGGGGGAGATCGGTGGAGGGGGAAGCTGGAGCAGGACCGGGGAAGCATGGAGCAGGAGGGGGGGGAGATCGGTGGAACGGGGGAAGCGTGGAGGACGGGGGGGGAGATCGGTGGACGGGGGAAGCGTGGAGGAGGATGGGGGAAGCATGGAGCAGGACAGGAGAGGATGGAGGGCACAGAGGAGCACAGAGCAGGACAGAGGGCACAGAGGACGGAGAAGGAATGGGGGAGCACAGGGGAGGACAGAGGGGGGGAGTACAGAGGAGAATGGTGGAGCACAGAGCTGGATGGGGGCAGCACAGAGCAGGAGGGCAGTTTATACACCGGCTTATACACGAGTCATAATTTTTCCCAGTTTTTTGTGGCAAAATTAGGGGGGTCGGCTTATACAGGGGTCGGCTTATACACGAGTATATACGGTACTTTATAATAGTAACGCATTGAAAACTGGGGATTATTTGGCTAAAGTTGTGGGGGGGGTCAGGGCTGGCTCCCAGGAATTCGTGGCCCGGGTGAAAGAGTCTCAGTGGGCTCCTTTAACACATACCACAATTCATGATGCTCCAATATGGCAGAGGAATAGGTATAGTACAATGCAAAATACTTCACTTCTTACATTACATGAGTGATATCTATTGTAAATTCTACAAAAAGCCAAAAACCGGACAGTAAAAAATCCTCCATACTGTATTATGGGCACCACATAGGTCACCATACAATAATGAGCCCCAAATATTGCTCTATACAGAATAAGAGCCACATATATTGCTCCATCCAGAATAATGGGCCCAATATAATGCTTCATACAGTATAATGAGCCACATATATTGCTCCATACAAAATAATGAGCCCCATATATTGCTCCATACATAATTGGTCCCATATAATGTTCCATACAGTAAATGATGAGCTCCACATAATGCTCCAGTATATGATGGTCCCCATATAATGTTGCCATACAGTATAGGACGGTCCCCATAGAGTATAATGAGCCCCAATATTGCTCCATACAGTATAATGAGTGGCATATAAAGCTCCATACAGTATATGATGGGTCGCATATATTGCTCCATACAGAATGGGCTCCATATAATGTCCATACAGAATAGGCCCCATATGTCTCCATATGATGCTCCATATATAAAGGCCCTATATGATGCCCCATAAATAATGAACCCTATATGATGCTCTAGTATATGATGGGCCCCATATATGATGCTCCAGCTCCATATATAATGGGCTCCATGTGATGCTCCATATATAATGGGCCCCATATGATGCTCCAGTGTATAATGGGCCCCATATATGATGCCCAGTGTATGATGGGCCCCATTTATAATGTACAGTGTATGATGGGGCCCCCTATATAATGCTCCAGTGTATAATGGGCCCTATCTATGATGCTCAAGTGTATGATGGGCCCCATATATAATTCTCCAGTGTATAATGCTCCCCATATATTGCTCCAAACATAAAAAAAATGAAATACCTCTCCTCGCTGGGCACTGCTCTACTCTGGACTCCTCAGCGTCGCCACTTCCAGCTCTCTGCACTGTGACTGTCAGGTAGAGGGCGCACAGAGTGACGTCATCGCGCTCTCTGGGCCTGAATGTCACTGTCAGGAAACGTGGAAGACGTCACAGCGGTGGAGCAGGGAGAGGTAAAATATTGCAAGTGCTGGGGCCCTGAGCATCATGGGCGCCGATACTTGCAAAGGGCCCTCATAGTATTTTGGTGTCTCTGGCGGCGAGTGGGCCCCCCC
>JARQOD010013794.1:0-13795 GCA_033576555.1 Oophaga sylvatica
AATGCAAACCATTCATCAATTCCAAAAATAGACAGGCCAGAGTTAAATTTGCTGAAAAACACCTCCAGAAGCCAGCTCAGTTCTGGAAAAGTATTCTATGGACAGATGAGACAAAGATCAACCTGTACCAGAATGATGGGAAGGCAAAAGTTTGGAGAAGAAAGGGAACGGCACATGATCCAAGGCACACCACATCCTCTGTAAAACATGGTGGAGGCAACGTGATGGCATGGCCATGCATGGCTTTCAATGGCACTGGGTCACTTGTGTTTATTGATGACATAACAGCAGACAAGAGTAGCCGGATGAATTCTGAAGTGTACCATGATATACTTTCAGCCCAGATTCAGCCAAATGCTGCAAACTTGATTGGACGGCGCTTCATAGTACAGATGGATAATGACCCCAAGCATACAGCCAAAGCTACACAGGAGTTCATGAGTGCAAAAAATGGAACATTCTTCAATGGCCAAGTCAATCACCAGATCTTAACCCAATTGAGCATGCATTTCACTTGCTCAAATCCAGACTTAAGAGGGAAAGACCCACAAACAAGCAAGACCTGAAGGCTGCGGCTGTAAAGGCCTGGCAAAGCATTAAGAAGGAGGAAACCCAGCGTTTGGTGATGTCCATGGGTTCCAGACTTAAGGCAGTGATTGCCTCCAAAGGATTCGCCACAAAATTTTGAAAATAAAAATATTTTGTTTGGGTTATGTTTATTTGTCCAATTACTTTTGACCTCCTAAAATGTGGAGTGTTTGTAAAGAAATGTGTACAATTCCTACATTTTCTAACACATATTTTTGTTCAACCCTTCAAATTAAACGTTACAATCTGCACTTGAATTCTGTTGTAGAGGTTTCATTTCAAATCCAATGTGGTGGCATGCAGAGCCCAACTCGCGAAAATTGTGTCACTGTCCAAATATTTCTGGCCCTGACTGTAGATGTGAACCCTTTGTATTTACTTTCATGGAGTCTTCTCTTTACTGTTGACTTAGAGACAGATACACCTACTTCACTGAGAGTGTTCTGGACTTCAGTTGATGTTGTGAACGGGTTCTTCTTCACCAAAGAAAGTATGCGGCGATCATCCACCACTGTTGTCTTCCGTGGGCTCCCAGGTCTTTTTGGATTGATGAGTTCACCAGTGCTTTCTTTCTTTCTCAGGATGTACCAAATTGTAGATTTTGCCACTTCTAATGTTGTAGCAATTTCTTGGATGGGTTTTTTTCTGTTCTTGCAGCTTAAGTATGGCTTGTTTCACCTGCATGGAGAGCTCCTGTGACCACATGTTTCCTTCACAGCAAAACCTTCCAAATGCAAACACCACACCTCAAATCAACTCCGGCCCTTTCATCTGCTTAATTGAGAATGACATAACAAAGGGATTGCCCACACCTGTCCATGAAATAGCCTTGGAGTCATTTGTCCAATTACTTTTGGTCCCTTTAAAAACAGGGTGGCACATGTTAAGGAGCTGAAACTCCTAAACCCTTCATCCAATTTTAATGTGGATACCCTCAAATGAAAGCTGAAAGTCTGAACTTCAACTGCATCTGATTTGTTTTGTTTCAAATTCATTGTGGTAATGTCTAGAACCAAAATTAGATAAATGTTGTCTCTGTCCAAATATTTATGGACCTAACTGTAACTATCTAACTACTTGCAGGAACAGCCTCTCTGCCCTGTTATAATCACAAAATGGCATCAAAGCCACATGTCTGCTTTTTAAATGGAGAGGGACATGTGACTATGGCAGCCAGTGACACAAGCCATTATGTCTGGATGTTGTGGATTTTTTCTGCGCCCTGATTGGCTGCAGGAATCTTCACACATTAAGTTAAAAAAAAAAGAATAACAGTCCGCCTCTTCTCTGACCTCTGCACACACCATCTCCTCGTCAAACAGAATCACTATCCTAGCCAAAGTAATAAGAAAAGCAATAGTGGAAACTATCATTTACAGAACTTAGGTCAATTCTTTGCAAATTTTGTGGAAAATCCGAAAGTGCAAATTTTGTGGAAAAACCCAAAAGTGCAATGTTCGTACCGAATTTGAGATTGGCGAACGTTTACCGAACAAGTTTGCTCATCTTTACTTGCATGACACTTATCCTGCTTTTCTGGATCAACAATCGTACTGATTTTTCCATTTTAGCAAATATCGCAGAAAAGAAGTTCTGGCATATTTATCCAGATATAGCGCTGTTATGTTTCAGTAGCTGAGGAGAAAAAGCAAAAACGGCAATACACCAGAGAGGCTGGAACCTATTGGATTGCAGTAACCTGAACTAACCACACAACTAGAGGTAGCCGTGGAGCGTTCCTACGTTGATCCTAGACGCCTCGTCACAGCCTGAGAGAGATAACTACACCTAAAGGCAGAAAGATGAAAGCTATCTGCCTCGGAGCAGATCCCCAAAGAAAATAGGAAGCCGAGGACTTCCGGGAGTGGAGCCAACGAATGGCCGCTTTTCAGCAGAGCTCCCCGCTGGCCTACTCTCATCCGTGGCCATCCCTCAGTTTGTGAGCAGAGAAACAACATTAATCAGCGGGGGGAATACCTGGACAGGGGGCTCGTCTGTCGGGTCTGCCTCTCCAGGCTCCTCGGGAGGCTCCAGGCGCAGGAGATGCCGTGCAGCGTGGTACAAGCCGCCGCCTGTGAGCTGTGACTATAGAGGGACTTGCACAGATAAGAGGTCCCGAGATAACAAGCGACCACCCGCCGGGAGAGAAAAACAAACAAACAAACAAACAGTGGAGTCCTGAAGATCTGGCCGTTATCGCATCTAGGGCCGGAGGAGGTGAGTACAGTGGCAATAGGGGGAGGGTTAACTACAGCAGACGCCATCTTCCTGCCACTCACAGCCCTCAGCAGCATCCCTGCACTACAGGCTTGTTTTAAGTTGCTGACCATCTCCTCAAAGGTGACAGAAGCAATAAAGCACTCAAGGTCTGTCTGATAAGGGTTTAACCCCTGAGACCCCTTTACAGAACTGAAATAAATCAGCCTAAAGCCCGGGTCTCACATAGCGATACACCAGCGATCCCGACAACGATCAGGATCGCTGGTGTGTCGCTACATGATCGCTGCTGAGCTGCCAAACAGGCAGCTCAGGCAGCGATCAGGACAGCGACACTGCGGGTAACAGCACTTAGTTACCCACAGTGTACGTTGGATACCAGCGCCCTGATGCAGGGAGCTGGTAACCAAGGTACACGTCGGTTTCCAGGCGCTGCGCAGTGCCTGGAAACTCGCTGTGTACCTTGGTTACCAGCTCCTGCATCAGGGCGCTGGTATCCAAGGTACACAGCGGGTTTCCAGGCACAGCCCCGTGCCTGGAAACCCGCTGTGTACCTTGGTTACCAACGGATCGCTGGTCTCCGCCTGTCACACGCAGCGATGCGTGCTGGCCAGCGGGAGACCAGCGATCAAAAAAATGTCCAGGACATTCAGCGACTATCAGCGATACCCAGTAGGGGGCTGATCTCGCTGAATGTCTCACACAGCGATATTGCTGGGGACATCGCTGCTGCATCACAAAACTAGTGACTCAGCAGCGATCTCGCTAGCGAGATCGCTGTGTGAGACGGGGGCTTAAGAAGTCACAAGGGGATTACCTCAGAGACTACACACAGTACAGGACCTAGAGGACAGTTAATATTGACTTTATTAACCCTTTGGCAGCGGTCTAACCTGGTGAAGTCCTCACTCAGTGACACATTAATTTGCTTACAACTTAGAGGATTATATTAGTCCTCTCTGACTTTCAAGGTTATTTAACCGCTATAAATAAAGGTAAACAGCAAGAGTCTAATATTCTATACGCTCCATATAGGAGTTACATGCTACATAGCAGATTCTAATGTAACGTTTCTTAACTGAGACATCACCGCCTTCTATCTTCTCACCAATGTCGCTGAGTATGGATAAATTTGTGGGCAAACAAACTAAAGGAGGCCGTGCCTCTTCTCGAAACCAACAAGGCTCATCCTCGCCTAAATCTACCTCTGATACCAGTAGCGAGACTTCTCATTCAATAGCGGATGCCATCATGGAACGCCTTATGCCCGAAATAGACTCTAGATTTGCCACTCTTCAAACCTCAATAGACTCTATAATATCACAAGTTAATAGTCAGGGCACTCGCCTGGATGAGGCTGAACAACGTATCTCTGATCTGGAGGATGTTACCAGGGAAATGGCAGAACGTCTAGAGGGAAAAGAGAAAGTCGTCACAGAGCTTCAATCCAAAGTGGACGACTTAGAAAACCGATCTAGACGCAATAACTTGAAACTGATAGGACTGCCTGAGTCATACATCCCTCTGAATTGCTAAAACTAACATCTGAGTGGCTGCCAGGAGCCTTGGACATTCAACTAACATCCGGTTCAATGGCGGTTGAGAAAGCACACAGAATAGGCCCTCAGAGGGGAAAAGACAATGACAGACCCAGACCGGTGATATTCAAGGTCCTTGACTTTCAAGACAAAATTTGTCTACTCACTGTTTACAGGAAGAAAGCGCACCTATCCTACGAAGGGCACAAAGTTCTGTTGTTTCAGGACTATTCGGCCATGGTGACGACCAGACGCAGGGCCTTCAACCCGGTGTGTAAGTTGCTAGCTGACAAAAACATCAGGTTCGGCCTGCAATATCCTGCGACACTGCGCTTTAACCTTTCTGGGAAAAACTGGGCTTTCGATGACCCAGTGAAGGCTCTGGAGGTTGTCCGGATACTCCCCAGCCACCATGAGCAAGATCCAGAGTGGCTTACTCAGTGACAATACCATGAATCACATAAGGTGATGTCAACTGACATCTGTTTGTTATGTTGTTGCTTTTTGCTGGGGAAATGTTGAATATGGCACAGAATTACAAATTTTGTGGGAGGGGAGGGTTTATTGGGGAGAAGATCTCTGCATTCGACTTCAGGTAATCAATAATCCAGGGATTCTAATGCCTACTCGCTGGGATGGGCAGGGATCCCATTATTATGTAACGGTTACATTTAATCGCATTTCCCGCACTGGAGTGGGTTAATGGTAGAAATCAATAGGCAAAAAATGTCCGCTGTGACATCTCTCCTTTGGTGTTCCTGGAATGTCAATGGCCTAAATTCCCCGGTCAAGAGGAAAAAAAATTTAAATTATCTGCATCGAGAAAATTTTCATATTGTACTTTTGCAGGAGACACACTGGGTGAAGGGCAACCATCCGTGTTTTCTAGCAAAAAATTTATGTTATGTGCAGAAGCTTATTTTACTAAAAAACAGAGGGGTGTCGCTATTATGATAAACAGGAATATTGACCATGAGATAGTGGATGTGATAGAAGATCCTTCAGGGAGGTTTGTCTGCGTTAAGCTGGTTATAGAGGGGACGACCTACAGTGTAATTAATATTTATGCGCCAAATTCGTCGGATCCATTCTTTCGGGCTAATGTGCTAAAACAAATCGCTGGTTGGACACTTCCCATATGATTGTGGGTGGCGATTTTAATGAGGTACATGACATTGAGATGGATAGATCTAATTCTCAATCTCCTCATATATCTACGCAAGGGAGACTAATACAATCTATTTTAGATCACCTGGGATTGTTGGATGTTTGGAGAGTGCAACACCCTGTTGAGAGAGATTACTCTCATAATTCCCATGCTAGAATTGACTACTGGTTGTTGGGCCCCTCACTCATGCCAAGAATCCACATACCAAAATTCTGGACGTGCACATCTCAGAGCATGCAACGATAACGTTCAGCCTAAAACTAACTAACCCAATCTATTTTCATAGGAAATGGAGATTCCCGTCATATTTATATCACTCAGATGATTTAAAAAAATTCATACAATTCTCATGGGACACGTACAAATCTGATAACCAAATGCATTGTGAAACACCAATTCTTTTCTGGATACCTCTAAAGCAGTGTTGAGAGGGCAAATAATCGCGTATATATGTCATAAAAAAAACAGTTGCAGGAGCGGACCCTGGCGGCGCAGAGGGCTTTAACTTTAGCATATAAAAATTTTAAACTTAATAATTCACCCCTCACGAAAAAACAATATATCGAGGCAAAGGAATCGGCGGATGCACTAGCTCATGAATGGGCCACTTATAGTATTGATCTTCAAATGCACACATTTTTTAAATGGGGCAACAAACCTGCAAATTACTTGCATCTCTTACTAGACCATATAGAAAGGCCACAAGGATTCACAAAATTCTGACCAAAGGGGGCAGAGTGTTGACAGAGAATGAGGAGATTGTAGAGGAATTTAGATCATTTTTTGGTTCCCTGTACAAAGCGGAGAAGAGAGAGGGAGACGATATTCTAAACTTTATGCAAACGGAGGTGGCACCTTTACTAACAGAGGAACACAGGGAAATCCTTAATACTCCTATATCCCCTTTAGAAGTCATCCAAACTATCAGCTCCTTGAAGCTCTCTAAATCTCCTGGCCCTGATGGGTATAGCAATGAATTTTACAAAATATTGGGAGGAAGTATAGGGACACATCTTTGTGAAGTCTTTAATCAGTTGGTTCAAACGGGGCAGCTCCGGGACCGTTTCAATGAAGCAGACATAATAGTACTCCCCAAACCGGCAAAGATCCTTTACTAGTGGAAGGATATAGACCAATCTCTCTTTTAAACTCGACTTTAACCCCTTACTGCCATCCGACGTACTATCCCGTCCATGGTACCTGGGCCCGTATGACCATGGACGGGATAGTACGTCCCAGCGATCGGACGCGCTCCCTGGGGAGAGCGCAGCCGATCGCGGCCGAGTGTCAGCTGATTATCACAGCTGACACCCGGCACTATGTGTCAGGAGCGGTCACGGACCACTCCCGGCTCATTAACCCCTGGCACACCGCGATCAAACATGATCGCGGTGTACTGGGGGCACAGGGGAGGATCGAGCAGGGTGGGGGCTCCCTGCGCGCTCCCCTGAGACCCTCAGCGCAGCGCGATGTGTTGCGCTGTTCCGAGGGTCCGTACTCCCTCCAGGTCCCCGGATCCAAGATGGCACCGGGGTCCTGCAGGGAGGCGGCTTCCTCAGTGCCTGCTGTGAGCAGGCACTGAGAAGCCTGCAGCGATGCCAGAGCGATCGATGGTGTGACAGAGTGCTGTGCACACTGTCACACCAGCGATCTGCTAAAATACAGTGATGTCCCACCCTGGGAAAAGTAAAAAAGTTAAAAAAATAAAATAAAAATTGTTTAAAAAAATCATAAAAAAAAAATAAAAAATATTCCCCAATAAATTCATTTTTTCCTGTAAATAAAAAAACAAAAACAATAAAAGTACACATATTTGGTATTGCCGAGTACGTAACGACCCCCCCTATAAAACTGTCCCACTAATTAACCCCTTTAGTGAACCTCTTAAAAAAATTAAAAAAAAACAAAGCAAAAAAATCAATGCTTTATCATCATACCGCCGAACAAAAAGTGGAATAACACGCGATCAAAAAGACGGATATAAATAAACATGGTACGCTGAAAATGTCATCTTGTCCCGCAAAAAACGAGCTGCCATTCAGCATCATCAACGAAAAAATAAAAAAGTTATAGCTCGCAGAATAAAGCGATGCAAAAATAATAATTTTTTATATAAAATTGGTTTTATTCTATAAAAGCGCCAAAACATAAAAAAATTATATAAATGAGGTATCGCCATAATCGTACTGACCCGAAGAATAAAATGCTTTATCAATTTTACCACACGCGGAACGGTATAAACGCCTCCCCCAAAAGAAATTCATGAATTGATGATTTTTGTTCATTCTAACCTCCCAAAAATCGAAATAAAAAGCGATCAAAAAACATCACGTTCTCAAAAATGGTACCAATAAAAACGTCACCTCGTCCCGCAAAAAATAAGACCTCACATGACTCTGTGGGCCAAAATATGCAAAAATTATAGCTCTCAAAATGTGATGATGCAAAAACTATTTTTTGCAATAAAAAATGTCTTTTAGCGTGACAGCTGCCAATCATAAAAACCCGCTATAAATAGTAAATCAAACCCCCCTTTATCACCCCCTTAGTTAGGGAAAAATAATAAAATGTAAAAAAAGTATTTATTTCCATTTTCCCATTAGGGTTAGGGTTGCGGCTAAACTTAGGGTTAGGATTGTCGCTAAAGTTAGGATTAGGTTAGGGTTGGGATTAGGGTTAGGGGTGTGTTAGGGTTAGGTTTGTGGTTAGGGTTGGGACTAGGGTTAGGGGTGTGTTGGGGTTAGGGTTGGAGTTAGAATTGGGGGGTTTCCGCTGTTTAGGCACATCAGGGGCTCTCCAAATGTGACATGGCGTCTGATCTCAATTCCAGCCAATTCTGCATTGAAAAAGTCAAACGGTGCTCCTTCACTTCTGAGCTCTGCCATGCGCCCAAACAGTAGTTTACCCCCACATATGGGGTATCAGTGTACTCTGGACCCCAAGAGTTATTGTGTAATTTGTCCTATTTCTTCTGTTACCCTTGGGAAAATAAAAAACTGGGGTAAAAATATCATTTTTTTTTTAAAAAATGATTTTTTGTTTTTACGACTGTACGTTATAAACTTCTGTGAAGCACTTGGGGCTTCATAGCGCTCACCACACATCTAGATAAGTTCCTTGTGGGGTCTATTTTCCAAAATGGGGTCACTTGTGGGGGTTTCCACTGTTTAGGCGCATCAGGGGCTCTCCAAATGCGACATGACGCCCCAAGACCATTCCATCAAAGTCTGCAATCCAAAACGTCACTACTTCCCTTCCGATCCCCGACGTGCACCCATACAGTAGTTTACTCCCACATATTTGGTATCAGCGTACTCAGGACAAATTGGACAACAACTTTTGGGGTCCAATTTCTCCTGTTACCCTTGTGAAAATAAAATATTGGGGGCGAAAAAATCATTTTTGTAAAAAAAAAAAAAGGATTTTTTATTTTTACGGCTGTACGTTATAAACTTCTGTGAAGCACTTCGGGGTTCAAAGTGCTCACCACACATCTAGATAAGTTCCTTGTGGGGTCTATTTTCCATAATGGGGTCACTTGTGGGGGTTTCCACTGTTTAGGCGCATCAGGGGCTCTCCAAATGCGACATGACGCCCCCAGACCATTCCATCAAAGTCTGCAATCCAAAACGTCACTACTTCCCTTCCGATCCCCGACGTGCACCCATACAGTAGTTTACTCCCACATATTTGGTATCAGCGTACTCAGGACAAATTGGACAACAACTTTTGGGGTCCAAATTCTCCTGTTACCCTTGTGAAAATAAAATATTGGGGACGAAAAAATCATTTTTGTAAAAAGAAAAAAGATTTTTATTTTACAGTTGTACGTTATAAACTTCTTTGAAGCACTTCGGGGTTCAAAGTGCTCACCACACATCTAGATAAGTTCCTTGAGGGGTCTAGTTTCAAAAATGGTGTCATTTTGTTGGGGGTTTCCACTGTTTAGGCAGATCAGGAGCTCTCTAAACACGACATGGCATCCAGCCAATTCTGTGTTGAAAAAGTCGAACGGCGCTCCTTCCTTCCAAACTCTGCCATGCACCTAAACAGTGGTTTACCCCCATATATGGGGTATCAGCTGTAACATTTCCAGGGGATTTAGCTCTAGGATCGCTGTCTAGGTAGACAGAATGGCATGAAAACAGTTCATTCAGACAGCAGTTCTGGTGTAAAACGGGCCACAACCAGCTTTATTAAAGTTCACAGCAAACAGATAAAAATAAATCATAAACAGAAAACCTGGCTTGTCTAGCCACTAATTACACATAGATTGATTTCCCTGTCTATCCGGGTCCCGGCTCTACCAGCCTGGCCCAACACAACACATATCATATATGTTACCAGTATGGAGTTTCACAGATACTCCTCCTTGTGTCTGAAGGCACCTTCAATGTCCAGACTTGAGAGAGATCCACTCCTATTCAGCCGCTATTCGCACGGATTCTCACTGAGACTACTCCTGTGTCCGGGGTACTTCCTGCACCCAGACTGAGATAGCTCACACTCCTGGAGACGCTTCTTGTGCCGGGACACCTTCCTGTGTCCAGGCTAAAGACAGCTCCCAATCCTGGACTGCTTCTTGTGCCGGGACACCTCCCTGTGTCCAGACTAAAGACAGCTCCCAATCCTGGAGACTGCTTCCTTGTGCCAGGACACCTCCCTGTGTCCAGACTAAAGACAGCTCCCAGATTGTGTTTGCAGACACCTACTTCTGGTCTCCTAATTAAGACCTGAGTAGTTTCAGGCCTGAGCTGCAAGTGTGTAATGAATGCAAGGTGTAGTGACCTTTCTCTACCACTAGGTTTACAAAGCCACACATTTCCCTTATACCTAGGTGAAATGTACACCCCATTCAACACATATTCCTTCACTATCTCACATATCCCCTCCCTCTTCTCCAGACCGGAGGGCTGGTCATCCAGACCGGAGGGCTGGTCAACAATCCAACAGAGACAGTGAACTCTGGACCAGTCATGGCCCTCATCAGCTTCATCCTCACCACTGTCATTTGTATCGTCACCTGAGTCATAGCCAACATCAACTTTCTCTTCATCTGAAGCATCCGCACTACCCTGTACCCTCCCAGGCCTATGCTCTCTGCGGGCCTCGGGTATCCTGCACGTTTCATCTTGACCTTAGGGCCGGGCTCAGTTTCGATATAGTGCCTGGCCAGAGAAGTACGACCCGGCACATCCGAACACTTCTGCTGACTCTTTCTCAGAAACCCACGCACCTCCTGTCCCTGGTGCACTGACCATGTGTCACCAACTATCACAGAAGGTATAGGGGGTTTTTCACTTTTCTCCAGTTCCCCACTTTCAGGCTCTTCTGGCAAGACATGCCCAGAAGCCCTACCGTCCGTCCTATACTCTACTTCTTCAGTCACATCTGGCTCACTGTCAGGGCTATACCCTTCATTTTCATTCACATCCTGCTCACTGTCAGGGTCATACAATTCATTTTTATTCATATCCTGCTCACTGTCAGTGTTATACAATTCATTTTCATTCACATCCTGATCTGGAACCTTAGTTAACATGTCATCCACAACATTAACTGCACCATCTGGTCCCTCAAGTATGTGACTATGTGACAACCCCAGCACTATACTTCCATATAGTTCAGGTACTAGGAGCTGACTCACGACCTCTCCCTGGACTTCAGTGTCCCTATACAATAGGCTATTGTCCATGGCAGCATGAGGAAACCTCTCCTCATAACCAGGCTCCTGGGAAACCTCATTTAGAACAATCATATTTTCCTGTGCCGTTTTAAGAGTGGGTCTCGCCACTGCTAAGTCTCAAAATTGTCACAGGACACAGGCACGTCAGGGACACTCGGTTCCCGAGAACCACCATCCTCGTCTCCCAACATCACCTGCAAAGGAATTTCATCACTATCACAGTCATCATTATTATCAATATCATTATCATGACTATGATCAGTATCATCATCACTATCATGATCATCATCAGCATCATTATCATGGTCATCAGCATTATCATGATCATCATCATCATCATCATTATTATCAGCATCAGCATCATTATCCATTATCACATAAATTTAACGTCCCACTAGCATTGTGTTCCGCCCCTCGGGACTGCGCACCCTCAGTAGGAGCTTCATCACACTGTCCATCAGAAACATTTTTCCCCCAGAGATCCTTAGACCGGGGAAAGTCATTACCCAATATGACGGGTTGCACCAGGTTCTTCACTACCCCCCCTTCATATGAAACCTCCCCGAGTTTGGGGACCAAGTCCACGGCAGTCTCTGGGTAGACTTTGGTGTCTCCATGGACGCACACCACACTCAGGTGCTTATCAGGGATGAAGTCCCTATCAATCAGGCTGTCACATACGGAAGTCACTGGACTCTCTGAGTCTAAGAGGGCCTGTGCTGGGCATTCACTTACAACCACCGGGGACACCTGTGGTCCAGTCTCCTCGGCTGCGGTGGTCACACACACAGGTTCTGCGCAGAGAGAGAGAGACCTGCAACATCACGGCACATAGCTCCCCCTCTAGTGAACAGCCGGCTGCAATTTCACGACATCTCCAACACTCTCCACCACAATCACCCTCCCATATGTCCCCTATAGCTGGAACGCTCTTACCGCGAGAGTTCAGCGTCCGGGAACTCTGAAGTGACGACCTCTCAGACGGCTGTACCTCAGGAGGACGTGCTCGGGTGTAGCGGTTCACTATCACCTCTTCAATCATGCCGACACGACGGCTGACGTCAGGCTCCAACCGCTTCTTTACTGCAAGCAACGCAGGTGCCTTTACACCATTACTCGGGTACGAGGTGCTGAGAGCTGCAATCTGCTCCCTCAGCAATCGGTTAAACTCCTGCTGCTGCTGCCAGCTCTTCTGGGCCTGCTGCATGCTCTGCAGGAGTTTCTTAACAAGCTCCTCCATACTGCCGGACTTATCCATCTCAACCACGGCAGTTTTATGTTGCACATTAACTTGCGCCATTTGTTCAAACAGCGCCTCCATGCTGTCATCCATGCTGTCAGACTTCTCTGTCTTAACAACGGCAGTCTTCACTCAAGACATACACACTCTACAGTCTTTTCCATAGAAAAATTCAGCTCTGCTGTGCAGACACTTTTTTTTTTTTTTTTCTTTGCAAAGTCTATTAGGGCTCCTGTCTCTTTAAGACTGCTCCACAGACTTTTCTTTTGCTGCTGCACATTCCACAGTCATTTTCACAACAAGTTCAGCTTTGCTGTGCATACATTTTCTCTCTGCAGACCCTATCAGGGCCACTGTCTCTCCAAGACTGCTCCAAACAGACGTTTCTGCTGACACACTTTTTTTTTTTTTTTTCTGCTGCTATTTCCACAGACTTCACCTTTATTGCTGTCTCTAAGCCTCTGTGCTGCATGCACACTCCAGCACTAACTGTATCAGCCACTGCGCTGCCCCAGCATTCTCCGCCAATTGTAACATTTCCAGGGGATTTAGCTCTAGGATCGCTGTTTGGGTAGACAGAATGGCATGAAAACAGTTCATTCAGACAGCAGTTCTGGTGTAAAACTGGCCGCAACCAGCTTTATTAAAGTTCACAGCAAACAGATAAAAATAAATCATAAACAGAAAACCTGGGCTTGTCTAGCCACTAATTACACATAGATTGATTTCCTGTCTATCCGGGTCCCGGCTCTACCAGCCTGGCCCAACACAACACATATCATATATGTTACCTTCAATGTCCAGACTTGAGAGAGATCCACTCCTATTCAGCCGCTATTCGCATGGATTCTCACTGAGACTACTCCTGTGTCCGGGGTACTTCCTGCACCCAGACTGAGATAGCTCACACTCCTGGAGACGCTTCTTGTGCCGGGACACCTTCCTGTGTCCAGGCTAAAGACAGCTCCCAATCCTGGAGACTGCTTCCTTGTGCCAGGACACCTCCCTGTGTCCAGACTAAAGACAGCTCCCAGATTGTGTTTGCAGACACCTACTTCTGGTCTCCTAATTAAGACCTGAGTAGTTTCAGGCCTGAGCTGCAAGTGTGTAATGAATGCAAGGTGTAGTGACCTTTCTCTACCACTAGGTTTACAAAGCCACACATTTCCCTTATACCTAGGTGAAATGTACACCCCATTCAACACATATTCCTTCACTGTCTCACACAGCGTACTCAGGACAAATTGCACAATAACTTTTGGAGTCTTGTTACCCTTGGGAAAATAAAAATTGGGGTGAAAAGATCATTTTGTGGAAAAAAATATGATTTTTTAATTTTACGGCTCTACGTTATAAAC